>JAOTOM010004291.1:0-258700 GCA_034440615.1 Ashinkailepas kermadecensis | reverse complement strand
GTGTCAGGGTCTGGAGGGTGTCAGGGTCTGGAGAGTGTCAGGGTCTGGAGGGTGTCAGGGTCTGGAGGGTGTCAGGGTCTGGAGAGTGTCAGGATCTGGAGGGTGTCAGGGTCTGGAAGGTGTCAGGGTCTGGAGGGTGTCAGGGTCTGGAGAGTGTCAGGGTCTGGAGGGTGTCAGGGTCTGCCACCCCGCCGGAAGGTGTCAGAGTCGGCCACACCGCCGGAGGGTGTCAGGGTCTGGAAGGTGTCAGGGTCTGAAGGGTGTCAGGGTCTGGAGAGTGTCAGGGTCTGGAGGGTTCAGGGTCTGGAAGGTGTCAGGGTCTGGAGGGTGTCAGGGTCTGGAGAGTGTCAGAGTATGGAGGGTGTCAGGGTCTGGAGGGTGTCAGGGTCTGGAGGGTGTCAGGGTCTGGGGAGTGTCGGGTTTGGAAGGTGTCAGGATCTGGAGGGTGTCAGGCTCTACCGCGCCGCCGGAGGGTGCTTGGTGCCGTCGCACGGTCCAAAACTGCCCTGACCTGACCTGACCTACAAAACTGCCCTGACCTGACCGTCGGCGGGAGGATACTGCCCTGACCTGTAGCGATGCTGAAGCGTGGCCTGTTCTGCCAAGCCACCGATGGTTCACCGTCGTGATCTGTTGCGCCCCAGGATCGAGACTTCCCTGGTCTGTGCGCCACCGGATCGAGACTTCCCTGATTCGTCGCGCCACCAGATGGTATCCGGATCTACTGTGCTGTCCCTCGTCAGGCATACCAATTGGAACAGTATCGGTAGAGGCAGACGGATGTGGGATTTCATACAGGAAAAGAGAGCAAGGTTTGTGCGAGTGTGATGCGAATACCTATCATGTCCTCCTCACTGATATTGTCTACGTCATGCGGTACCAATTTCCACGCTAGGCTTTCTATTGTGGACCAACGTCTCTGTTTGCGAAAGTGGCACTGGCCAATTTCGCATAATTTCGTTCAATCAACGTCAATGAACAAACGCATAATCTGTTTCGGACTGCGGTAAATGCCTCAGGCGTGTTTCTGTTGGAGTGAAAGTGCGTGCGAATAATTCAGCTCAGATAGCTTTCGTTCCAATGCTAACATCTTGACGAAATTGACATTGAGCAACGGCGTCTACTCTTGCAATTGCACATGGCACTGGATATGATTACATCATGAAAGTGAAATTGAAATAAAATGCGGCCTGAGTTCTCACGTCGCACGTTAGCACACTCCCGCAATGTGTGACGCGTTCGCGTTTCTCCGTTCAGTTGCGTGCGCTTGCTGTGCTCCGTTCAGTTGCGTGCGCTCCGTTCAGTTGCGAGCAAAATAATTGGATTTGGCTAGGAACTGTAATGGGGACAGTAAAAAGTTCTTTAGTTTCTACAAGCTAAGTAAAGTTTCAAGCACAATTGGTCCACTGGAAGTAAATGGGACTATATTGAGTGAGGATGGTGATATGGTTGAGGAGCTGAGCAAGCAGTTTAAATCAGTGTTTACAGTGGAGGATATGACTAATCTGCCAACCGATAACCACAGTTCAGTGACAGGTGATCAGATACACGATGTTGATTTCATTGATAGTGATATTGTTTTAAATTATATCAGAAATATAAAGCCAAACAAGGCAGCAGGACCAGATGGAATTTATGCTAGGGTATTACGGGAAGCTGAAAAGGAAGTGGCAATTCCACTTAGTATAATATTTTGTAGATCAGTTTCGCAAAATGAAATTCCAACAGATTGGAAAAGGGCAAATGTAGTTCCCATTTTCAAGAAAGGAGAAAGAGGGAAAGTTGAAAACTATAGGCCAGTAAGCCTCACATCCCTAATCTGCAAGGTACTCGAATCAATTATTAAGGATAGAATAGTTAGTTTTCTGGAAGGGAACAGATTGATTCAAGATACTCAACATGGGTTTAGAAAAGGGCGATCGTGTCTCACAAATCTCTTGGACTTTTTGAATTTTGCTTCAGAACAATTTGATCAGGGAAATCAGGTTGATGTAGCATATCTTGACTTTAATAAAGCCTTTGACAAGGTACCCCATAAACGGTTAATGATGCAGCTTCAAGTCCATGGTATTGCAGGTAGCATCCTAAAATGGATAGAGTTGTGGCTTTCAGATAGACAGCAGAGAGTGATGCTAAATGGTACAAAGTCATCATGGCAAAATGTTCTTAGTGGAGTCTCCCAGGGGTCGGTACTTGGGCCACTATTGTTCATTATATATGTGAATAGCATTGAATGTGGCCTTAGCAGTAAGGTTTTGAAATTTGCTGATGATTTGAAGATCTTTAGGGCAATAACAGGGCACAATGAGCAGGTTTTGCTGCAGAAAGACTTAGACGAGCAAGTGAAGTGGTCCGAAAAATGGCAAATGAAGTTTAATTTTGATAAGTGCAAAGTCATGCATGTAGGTAGGCAGCATATGAAGGCTCCATACTTGATGGGTGGCCAAGTACTATCTGTGACTCAGCAGGAGAAGGACTTAGGTGTTATTTTGAACACAAAATTGGGGGCATCAGAACAGACCAAAGAAGCCAGGAAGAAGGCACTAAGAATGCTTGGGGCAATACAGAGGAATGTGTCATACAAAAGTGAGGAGGTCATCAGGAAGCTTTACTGTGCATATGTCAGGCCACATTTGGAATACTGTACAAGCTTGGTCCCCTAGTTATGAGAAAGATTGTTGGCTTTTAGAGAGAGTACAAAAGAGGGCAACAAAAATGGTTAACCCGTTAAGGACCAGTGGGACCTTTTGGTACCATATGTTCAAAGTGGAATATGAGGTAATGTTCCTACAGTGGGAGCCGGCTTAATGACATTCTAACATCGGCAAGACTTTGACCGAACTGTGTCAGCCCCTTTCCGTTTGTGGGAAGTGTGGGGGTGGTATTTGGTGGAGCATAAAGTTGGCAGAAACATGGATGCCAGGAGTTACATTGGTAATGACTGTTTTTGGTTGATTTTTCCCGGGGATGTGATATATTATTGACAGTGTTCATGTTAGTGACAGTTGACATGGTATATATGCGATGCCTAATTGCATAACATATATAACCGGGCCGCGCTGGGCGCCGCCAGAGTTTGGCGGTACCAAATGGACCCACTGGTCCTGAGCGCTGGCCGCGGAGGGGAGACTGGGCGCGCGGGAGGGGAGCGCAGTGCCCGCGTGGGAGTGTGCAAGCGTCGTTTCGTTCGTGAACAGTTCGGTGCTGGTGCGCGCATGAATCGCTAAGGTCAGCATCATGTCATGGACAACGAAACGGTGTGTATCTGCGAGCGAAGCTATCGAAATGATCGGCGATATCTATTTGGAAGATGAAGACGAGTTGACTGTTGTGAACGTGCCACCTGACTGTGATCTCAGTGATGTAGACGAGCTGAATGACGATGCCACTGGACCAGCGGAAGTGCACGATGTTCCTGGCACCCTGGAAGTGCAGATAAATCGCGACCTGGATAAATCCGAACAGGCAGATCCTCGAAGTGAAACGTCAGGAGCTGACAACATACCAGCAAAGAGGCGACGCATGGAGAAAAGCGTGCCAGTTTGGCGGCATGTTTCACCCGAGTATACTAGATGGGAGAATGCGTGCGATTCGGCTCGATGCGCATCTCGTCAAAACATCACAGACTCCCTGAGTGTATGTACGCCGGTGGAGATCCTGGAAAAGCTGCTTACTCCGGATATATTGCAACATATCCAGACGGAGACTGCGGTATGCTCTGCACGTAAAAAATGACCCACTGTTCTCGATGGATGACACCGACCTGAAGGCTTTCATCGGGATTCTTATCTTCTCTGGATATGTGGCGCTGCCAAGCGAAATCTCTACTGGTCAGAGGCAGAGGATCTGCAGGGGTAAAAAAACCCACAAAGTCACAAAGTCCACTTTGGAGAAGATATGGAGGAAGCCCACGAAAATGGAGAATTCAATGCGCGAGAGCATAGCTGATACGAGACAACTTCAAAGTAGAACTGGCAACGCCTCAGTCCTTATTTGTCCGTCATAAAGCTTTTTATAACGCATCAGTTCCATTCGGATTACGTGTTAGCAAAAGTGGCAGCTCAACCAGTCCCATCACTACTCGCATGCACAAAGTGAGTTATCCACCGTGGAGAAGTGTTCTCCAAAAGGGAAACTCAGAAACTAAAGATAATCGATGTTAGAATGTTTTTTGCTGGTTGTTGAAAAAATAAATCATAAGTAAAACAATTGTTTTTTTTTTACTTTTGCAAAAAAAGAAGAAGACATGAGAGATTTTTTCTTATAGGGCGACTCTTCTCCACTATTTAAGAATCGACCTTCGTACAATTTCATGAAATGAATGCAAGGCTCACAGTTATGCGAATTTCCGAAAAAAAAACTCGAGATCTGGAGGTACTGGCTTGGCAGCGCCTATTTTCTTACTATGGCTCTTTTTAACACGCTTATGGCGATCCGTTCGATAAATTAAGGCCTCTGACGTGAAAGAGCATCGAATTCAGAGTCGGATCAAATGCATTTTTCAACTTATTTGCGGTTTCTAATGCCCTTTTAATCTTTAACCTTGTTCGAATGGCGATGGTGACGTAAATACTTGCAAATGCCAGGTCACTTCGCCAAGGGTATATCTATTTCTGCTAGGCGCCGTTCCGTTTTGTTTCCGTTTATAGTGTGTCGGGTGCGATATTTGGGTGCATTTGGGGTTTGCGTTTGTTAAGCTAGTTACCACGGTTCTTACTGATATTGTTTTTTACATGAAGCCATCCAGGGGTGTTTCGATTTATGAAAATGATTCGGGGGGGGGGGGGCCGAGGCAGGGGCGTCGATTTGTATTCTTTTTTTTTGGGGGGGGGGGCATGGCCTCCCCAATGTCCTCCCAGTTCTTCAGCTGATAACATGTCAGACAATGCCAGTGGCATGTGAGGTGAGAAGAACTCCTAAATTCGGAAACTATAGATGCATGGAGAGACTATAAAGCGTGCTCTGAATGCGGTTTTAGAAGTCGTTACGATCAAGCCTCCTGTGGTGCTTGTGCAAGACCCACTTCCTACAAAGTCGGTGTTTTCATGTTTTCAGTTGTAAGCAGCAAGCACCACAGCAATGCCAATTATCCCGAAGAATGAATGTATCATATATGCTTGGACATATCGAAAGGAAATCCACGGCGAATGGGTAGTCCTCGCAATGACCCGCTGACATATGGCATTGCGAAAATTCGGTGATATTTTCCGAGTGCAAATTTTTAGCGGGCATCGTTTTTTGTGTGGTAAATTGTTGAAATGGACAACTTTTGGTCCTGGAATTCGGTCGTGTGAACCGATGCAAAAGAGTTTGGGTTGCTTATTGGTCTTTTGGGCAACATATTTGAAATGGAGTAATATCGGATACTGATGTTGTTACTTTGGAGAAGGTTCTGCATATTTTTGACCCCTGAGGATCTGGCCCACGACATAGTTCGGAAGGCTATGCCGCGAAGCAAGTACATGAAAATAAAACAGTATCTTCATGTGCAGGATAACTCGAAGCAGACCGGCACGGATCGAGGTTTCAAGGTCCGGCCATTGATTGACATGATGAACGAGTCGTTCCGGAAATTTGGCATTTATCAGGAAAAACTCGCTGTGGACGAGATGATCGTCCGCTACTACGGGTGTCACGGGCTGAAGCAATTCATCCGCGCGAAGCCCATCCGTTTCGGCTACAAACTGTGGGCTTAGTGCGGGGAAGATGGCTACTGTCACAAGTTCGACTTGTACTGTGGAAAGGAGCAGCGCCCTCATCTGCAGGACATGCCTATGGGGACGAGAGTGGTGCTCGACATGACAAGCGGCATTTCAGATCCAAGCGGTCACGAGGTCTACTTTGACAATGTATTCACGTCACTGGCACTGCTCGCTGAGCTCAGGACTCGTGGCATCCGTGCCACCGGTACTGTGAGGGAAAACCGGATGGAAAAATGCCTTACCAAACCAACAAAGGTCCTTCAAAAAGAGTAACGAGGTGCGATTGACTACCGGTTTGAGAAGACGATGGAAGTATTGGCAGTCCGCTGGAATGACAACAAAGTCGTTAGCGTGATGACCAACTCTGACTTCATCTACCCAACAGTAAGCATCCAGCGCTTTGACCGGAAGCAGAGAAAGAAGGTGGACGTGCCCCAGCCGCGGGTCCTCAAGTCGTACAACACCGGCATGGGAGGCGTCGACTTACATGACTGGCTACTGGGCCAGTACGGCATCGCCATCCGTGGAAAAAAGTGGTATTGGTGCCTCCTCACCAGGATGTTCGACATGGCCATCGTGAACAGCTGGCTCCTTCACCGTGCCGCACTGCCAAAGGAAGAGCAGCTCTCTCTGCTCAACTTCCGCCGCGAGATTGCTGTGGCATACATGAAGTCGGCAGCTGCGTGCCAGTGTGCGGCGAACCTCGGCCAGAGACACATCGGATAGCTTGCGGTACGACGGGATCGGCCATTGCATCGGGACTTCTGAAGCCCGGCGACGATGCAGGCTCACGGGCTGCGCTGGAAAGCCACGCAAAACCTGTGTGAAGTGCGATGTAGCACTTTGTGCGAAGTGCTTCGCATCGTACCACCGCAGATGAGAGGGATGCAGCCCGTGGTGGATCATGAGCCAAACGTGATGAGTGTCCATATATGTGAATAAATACAGCATATCCGTTTGATAATACAGCGAGCAAATTACTCATTGGTGTAAACTGGCGAAGGCCGGTGGAATCGTGTATGTTATGCTAATAGATGAGCATGCAATATGGCAAATCAGTCAGTTTCCCTGACTAAGTACGTTTGACTGACTTTAGCACGATAGTAACCGAAACAATGATCAATGATCCTACTGGGTGCATTACTTCGAGCCAGCGACCATTTCTTTGCTCCTCCCCAAGCGCTAAACGGCGGCCGCCGTGCCGGGTCGAGCGCGCGCGGCGTCCGAACCGCGCGCAGCGCTCAGGACCAGTGGGACCTTTTGGTACCGGGCCATGTCTCGAAAACGGCTGGAGATAACTTCCTAATTTTTTCACAGCTTTGTTCTTGTTCGATTAGATGCCTGTTGACGAAAGCTAATCAAAATTGTTCGGTGAATTATGTACCCGGTCCTTAACGGGTTAATGGTATAGGCAACCTGGCATATGAGGAAAGACTGAAGAAATTGAATATGTTTTCACTTAGATATAGAAGGCTGAGAGGAGATCTCATCGAGGTTTTTAAATTTGTTCATGGTCAGGAACAGGGATATCTCAGGGAAATGTTTGAATTTAACAGAAATGATGCAATTAGAGGTCATCAATTCAAAATTAAAGTTAATCACAGCAGGACAAGGTTAAGACAGTCTTTCTTCACCAACAGGGTAGTAGAACACTGGAACCAGCTGCCAGGAACCATTGTCAGTAGCAACACACTGACCATCTTTAAAAACGGCATAGACAATCATTATCAGACTAGGGGGATTGTTTTTCTGTATTCCAGGGAGGGTTGATCAACAGGGAGGAGTTGGGAGCTGGGAGGAGTTTGTAATTGTTGAGTGTGTTATGCAATAGCAAGTGAGTCTCGTATTAAGTCTAAACGCTTTATAACTTTATATAGGGTGTACCTAGCAGTGGATTCAGCACCTTCCTTCGGGATGTGATACTGATGAGATTGTCTATGGTAGCACAATGGGTATGATGGGAGGAGTTTGTAATTGTTCAGTGTATTATGCAATAGCAAGTGAGTCTCTTATTAAGTCTGAACGCTTTATGAATTTGTGTGGGATGTGCCTAGCAGTGGATTCGGCACCTTCCTTCGGGTTGTGATGCTGATAAGATTGTCTATGGTGGCACGATGGGTATGATGGGAGGAGCTTGTGATTGTTGAGGGTGTTATGCGGTAGCAAGTGAGTGGTGCTAGATAGGCTGGGATATATAGCTTCCTAGGAACTTTGGATAAGGGATTGATTGGGGTGGGAGTATGTACATTTCTAGTACCTTTTCTAGATAGGCTTAACCCAGATGGGCCCCTGTGGCTCTTATTAAGCCTTACTACTTTATGACTTTATGACTTTAAGAACGAAAGTGAATCGAATAATGTGCGGCCGGGTAGTAACTATGCCCTCTTGGAATCTCGTGACCCCTTCGGTTGACGTATCACTCGTAGTAATGCGTTAAGGTGACATCTCACCAGAGCTGTTTCGGATGAAAACCTTCGAACATCGATAGGTGGTGCGCTCCACGACAGATGGACTAAAATGTTTCAAATTTTACACCCACTAAATTTGTATTTGGACCAAAATTGGTATATATGGTAGTCTTATGCTCGGAACAGGCCTGAGCAAGTTTTAACCCGATCCGACAAATGGTTTCGGAGTTACAGCCTACGGCAGTATTTTGAGGTGACACAACAAGGGTATATTTGGTGATAGATATCTCATCGATAATGAAAAGGAAGTGTGACATATTACACATCTTTGCGAGAAAAAAAATGATTAAAGAAAACACGAGAGAGAGAGAGAGAGAGAGAGAGAGAGAGAGAGAGAGAGAGAGAGAGAGAGAGAGACAGAGACAGAGACAGAGACAGAGACAGAGACAGAGACAGAGACAGAGACAGAGACAGAGACAGAGACAGAGACAGAGACAGAGACAGAGACAGAGACAGAGACAGAGACAGAGACAGAGACAGAGACAGAGACAGAGACAGAGACAGAGACAGAGACAGAGACAGAGACAGAGACAGAGACAGAGACAGAGACAGAGACAGAGACAGACAGGGACAGAGACAGAGACAGAGACAGAGACAGAGACAGAGACAGAGACAGAGACAGAGACAGAGACAGAGACAGAGACAGAGACAGAGACAGAGACAGAGACAGAGACAGAGACAGAGACAGAGACAGAGACAGAGACAGAGACAGAGACAGAGACAGAGACAGAGACAGAGACAGAGACAGAGACAGAGACAGAGACAGAGACAGAGAGAGAGACAGAGACAGAGACAGAGACAGAGACAGAGACAGAGACAGAGACAGAGACAGAGACAGAGACAGAGACAGAGACAGAGACAGAGACAGAGACAGAGACAGACAGAGAGACAGACAGAGAGACAGAGACAGAGACAGAGACAGAGAGAGAGAGAGACACACAGAGAGAGAGAGAGACAGAGAGAGAGACAGAGACAGAGACAGAGACAGAGACAGAGACAGAGACAGAGACAGAGACAGAGACAGAGACAGAGACAGAGAGACAGAGAGAGAGAGAGAGAGAGAGAGAGAGAGAGAGAGAGAGAGAGAGAGAGAGAGAGAGAGAGAGAGAGAGAGAGAGAGAGAGAGAGAGAGAGAGAGAGAGAGAGAGAGAGAGAGCGAGAGTGAGAGAGTGAGAGAGTGAGAGAGTGAGAGAGTGAGAGAGAGAGACAGAGAGACAGAGAGACAGAGAGACAGAGAGACAGAGAGACAGAGAGACAGAGAGACAGAGAGACAGAGAGACAGAGAGACAGAGAGACAGAGAGACAGAGAGACAGAGAGACAGAGAGACAGAGAGACAGAGAGACAGAGAGACAGAGAGACAGAGAGACAGAGAGACAGAGAGACAGAGAGACAGAGAGACAGAGAGACAGAGAGACAGAGAGACAGAGAGACAGAGAGACAGAGAGACAGAGAGACAGAGAGACAGAGAGACAGAGAGACAGAGAGACAGAGAGACAGAGAGACAGAGAGACAGAGAGACAGAGAGACAGAGAGACAGAGAGACAGAGAGACAGAGAGACAGAGAGACAGAGAGACAGAGAGACAGAGAGACAGAGAGACAGAGAGACAGAGAGACAGAGAGACAGAGAGACAGAGAGACAGAGAGACAGAGAGACAGAGAGACAGAGAGACAGAGAGACAGAGAGACAGAGAGACAGAGAGACAGAGAGACAGAGAGACAGAGAGACAGAGAGACAGAGAGACAGAGAGACAGAGAGAGAGAGAGAGACGTCGAAAGTGACAGCTGCGCTCATGGGTAAGTCAATCAGTACGTGCCGCATAAACAGTGCAGCTTGGCGCCTTGGATACAGCGGACTGCCACCGTCGGTCAGAAGGTATGACCGATAGGTCATCCATAGGCTTTTCTACGCGTAATGACATTATTTTACTTCAGAATATCTGGTTGTATTTTTGCGCGATGTGTGAAATAGGACGTTTTCGGTCCGTTTTCTGTAAATTCCGATCGCTGCAACGCCTAGCATGGCATCGAATCTGGTAATACAAGCGAGACAAGCAGCTTGGAGTTCCGGAAATGGCTTTTTGAGATGGCAAATATAAACTGACGGATGATTTTAAGATGGCATCTGAAAGAACTAATCCTGGCGCATCGCTTTGGTCGAGGATATTTGTTTTTAATCTGTAAAGTTTTTAAAGGGTTAATTTTGAAATTGTATGCGCATTCATAAATTTGTAGAGCTTTGAAAATGGAATATTTCAGGGACATCCCAGCAGGTACAGATAGCCAGCAGCCAACGGAATATATTTTCTTCGATGGAAAGTCAATTTTGAGTTCAAACATTTCCGCAAAATTATTTTTACATATTTGTCGATTTTGGCATGTTTTGTTCTTCTAAGCCCGCCAGAGTTCCGAATTTTGTTTTCATCAACTTTCCCTTCGGTGTATCCTTTTCATTCTTTTCATTTCTAAGGCTGATTGTGCACACAAAGTTAGAAATCCGATATATTTTTTTAAAGTTTGAAAATTTTCAGATTTGAAATGTCACACACAAAGCGATGCCTCTGGTAATGTGAGGATGCTCACGTTTTCAATGGGGCTTACCGATACTTCAGCAACATTTGTTGTTATTGCTTGTAGCGTTTATGTATGTAAAAAAAAATCACCACGTCCTCTTTCCACCAGGCGTTTTCGAAAACTGATTCGTACACCGCTCCGGCTCTGCCAAGCCTGTTATCGTTTCCTTCCCCATGTCAACCCCTCTGTTGTTCGCCGGCATCAACGCCGGCGTCATTATCTCCCTCTGAACCGCCACCAGGCTGGAGAGCACTGAGCTATGTACGGGTGCGGAGTACGGATATATGTACGAAGTACGGATGGGGGAGTCATCAGCAGCCCAAAGAGACGCAATGCTTTTCCTACAGCACAAAATGATAAACCTGCCTAACACTTGATCGCCGACACAAAATGATCCTCATGTTTGTTACATTGTTACCTACCTACCGCGCCAGATGCAATATGTAGGTAACAGAACCTGATTCAATAGGGTCGGGTTGCGTTATTTCTATGTTTGATGTTATTCAATACATATCAGTTGTTCCGAAGTACAATTGCATCGCTACGCGTTAGTAAACCCATGGGAGACCTATCGGTCACTAGTGACCTTGAAATTCGTGATTATTTTTAAGGGAAACTATAAGATCTACATTAAATAGGTACGAATGTTTTTTTTCTTAGCAAAGCGTTTTCCAATCATATGTTTGTATGTCATTGTTCTTCCTCATGTAGTTTTCCAATGGAAGAAAGCTTACACGAAATCCGTTCTACCTGGAAAACGCAAAATCACAAGAAGTCATGAAGAGCGGACGGCCATATCTGATATTTATTAAAAAAACGCATTTCTTTTAATTTTGTCCTTGGTCAGCGAAATCATGCCCGCTTTTATTTCCGCTGTCAAATTTGTCAAATTCGATGGTCACAGGAAGTCGTGAGGTCACGAGGTTATGAGATCACGAGGTCAAATGTAGGAACTACTGATATTTTATTTCGGGATTGTTTCAGTTGATCCTTTTTCTTTTGAAATATATATTAGTTGCCACCCTTTCCACTTTTTATTGATGAGATATCCATCGTCAAGATATCCATCGTCGAGATATCCATCGTCATATTAGTATAATCAACTGTTGCTTCTAAATATCACTTATAGCAATACAAACACAGCCAGCTACTTTTCTAACACAGGTACCCATTGTCATCAAATGTAAATAGTTTCCCCTCCCTCCCTGGGGCAGCTCTGTATGAGGTTTTGAATTCATGATGGTGTTAAATCTACGATAAATTGAATGCCAGGAACTTGCACAATATAGGATGACATGCCTCCTGTTATTTTGCACAAAATCAATACTAATTATTCATGCAAGATGACACTAACCATAAATCAAAACCAATATTCAATAGATAAATATATTATCTCTTGATTCAAAATGTCTTCAAGAATGACACAGTTTTTGTGCACATGTCACATATAATGCTAATTTTAATCCGATGCATTTATCACAGCAACTAAGCTATCCTGGAGTCCGGGCCAGGTAGAGCAGCTAGTCATGGTCAGAGTATTGGGCGATATGCTTTATGACATTTATTTCAATGTTGCCTGGCACTGAGGTGGACAGTGGCACATTGATGAAAGGTACTGGCAATAATTGGATTGTATTGTGATATTGGAGAGGCAGAGGAGCATGCTGTGAATGCTTTACCATCAATAATGCAGCATAGTTTGGTGTGAACGCAGCCATACACTGCTACCCAGATGCTAACAGTGATGTGTTACATCCTCACTGGTACAAGTTTGTAATGCTTGCTTGACTTGATACTTTTGGGTAATTAATGTGATATTTCACTTGATCAAGCCCCCAGGCTGGTACCGGATTGGTCTGCCATTGTGCTATTGGACCAACTTCGGTACAAGTCGAGTGAATGTGTGTATGCATGTATGTGGGTTGCTGAAAAAGCACCAGTTTTAATATTTTAATCTGGACACTGGGGGCTGATACACTTGTACACTTTTTTTAATTCAAAGCATCATCAACTTGATGAATTCTGATCATATTGTGTCAAGCTTGCATTGACTTGAGGCAAGGATTGTACGAGATTGGGATAGCATGCATATATCACAACAATCCGGCTGTACAGTATGTTATGAAGGATGATTGGCCATGAAAAACCTTGGCAATGCTGCTCCCTGGTCCCCTGATCACCAGGAAGATCTTAGTAATGTGAACCTTAACATGACAAAAATGTAATATAAAATTAACTTAAAGTAAAGGTCATTGCAAAATCACAGTTTGAACAAACATTAGTACAATGGCCTTTAGTTAACACTCAAGCGATTAGTTAATGCTTATTCTTTCTCAATACAGGATCATCAGAATTGATGTTCTTGGCAGATTAACACTACAGAAGGCAACTATTATGCCAATTTACTTATAATCAATTCAATCTGGATCTATTTATTTATTTTGAACATTGAACATGTGTCAATCTACTATCATGTTGGCATATGAGAGGGCATGTAACCTGGTGATATTATTGTCCTTAAATTGTAAATTGCTGCCTGGGAGAGGGAGGGGGTATCACAGACAACTGGTGTTGCTAAAAGTTTACTGCTGCAGGGATGTTTGATAACTTCCCACATATGGTATTGGCAAGTGTTCCTTTCACTTGCAATATAATCCTTGCTCCTCTATCATCTCATCTAGGCATACAACTATCTAGATTTATTTTTCAAACTATGCTTCTTGATGGTGTGAACTTTACCTCCTAATTTCCTTTTTCCATTTTGCTTTCCGATCATTCATGGTCCCTCTTTTGTGTGTTCCCAGTTCAATGTCCATGCACAATTATTATTCCAAGTTCTACATTTCCAGATATAATCACCATTTCCAGTTGGCTCTTTATCTGAGTAATGAGCAGGTTCAAACTTGAGGGAGCTACATTGGAATTACTAGGGAATGATTTGAATGATAAGTACCCTCCTCATGAACTTATATTGTCACAATGTACATATTATACCCTACCTCAACCACTTAACTGTAATGCTGGATTCTCAGTACTTCATATCAATGCAAGATCCCTGAAGAATAAATTTGATGAAGTTGTTAATTTTCTAGCAAGCTCTAAAGTTGATTGGTCAGTTATTTGTGTATCAGAGACATGGTTGAAGAAAGATTTAGAACAATACTTTAGTCTACAAAATTATAATCTCTTTTCATCTAGTAGAAAAGAAGGCGAAGGTGGAGGTACAGCAATATATGTAAGTAATAGATATGAGGCTAGGGAAAGAAAAGACCTGGAGAGTGATCATTTTGAGACAAGTTTTCTGGAAATCAAAATGAAGTTGGGTGTGCCAGCGAAAAGATTCCTAGTAGGGGAAATGTATAGACCTCCAAGTCTGAGCCACACTATATTTATGGACTATTTGGAAAAAATACTTGACTCATTGGAAAACACCAAATGTACATGTGTCATAGCAGGGGACTTCAATTACAATCTTTTGAAATATCACTGATAAACCTACACTTAATTTTATGAATTTGTTCAATTCTTATGGATTTTTCCCAACCATCTCAAAAGCAACCCGGATTTGTAATGAATCAGATGCCCTTTTGGATAATATATTTATCAATGATGTTAATGTCTTTAACAATTCAGGAATACTACTTCATGATTTATCAGATCATTTTCCAGTTTTTCTTAATCTGTCATTAATTGAAAGTTCAAATATAACAAGACATTCAGTGACAGTCTTTGATAAACATAAAATCAGTGAATTAAATGATCACCTCATCAGCAACTTGGAAGGCTTTCAAGATGAAACTGATGCTAATCAAGCATGCAACAAACTTATTAAGGCATATGAAACAGGTATTACAAAATTATCTAAAACTTTTACACCCAGTAGAAGAAAGAATCCAATTAAACCATGGGTAACCCCTGCACTTCTGTGTTCAATAAATACAAAAAATAAACTTTATGCAAAATATATTAGGAATATAATTTTATTGAATGAAAATAAATACAAAATGTATAGGAACATGCTTTGCAATGTGCTTAGGGATGCAAAACGATTATATTACAAGAGGGCATTCCAGGACAGCAAAGGTGATGGCAAAAACACATGGAAGTATTTGAATGAAATTATAAACAAGAATGAATTGCAAACAGTTCCCCCAAGGTGCTTTGTTGATAACTCTGGGGCTACCTGTGTAAATGAACAAATACCTGATAAATTCAATACTTTTTTCCAACGATAGGTAGTGAATTGGAAAAAAGTATACCTGCAGCACACAATAGCCCATTATATTACCTTACACAGCCTACTCATGCCAGCATTAACAATATTCCTTCTGTTAATGAAGCTCAAATTGAAGAAATTGTTAAGTCTTTGAACCCTGTGGGTGGAGGTATGGATAAAATTAGCACAAAAATTTTGCTTGGAACATATCGAAGTATTTTGCAACATCTAACATATTTCTTCAATCTTTGTCTGAGCACTGCAATATTCCCTGATGCATTAAAATCTGCAGTTATAATTCCTGTATATAAATCAGGGGAAAATAATAAATTTACTAATTATAGGCCAATCTCTTTGCTACCAATATTTTCGAAGTTGCTGGAAAGATTAATACACATTAGTGTATCATCATTTCTAAATGAAAATAATATCATACACCCACTGCAGTTTGGTTTCAGAAAAAAACATAGCACATACATGCCAATTGCTCTGATGCATAATGAAGTGACTAAAGCCCTTGTAAATAATAAATTAGTTTGTACCCTGTATCTGGATTTGAAAAAGGCCTTTGACACTGTCAGCATCAGCATTTTGTTAAAAAGATTTACTTTATTGGCATTAGGGGAAATATATATAAACTGTTAAACTCATACCTATCAAATAGATCTCAAAGAACCAAGATACATGACACCCTCTCCCAACCATTAAATATCACAATAGGTGTTCCTCAGGGTTCGATTCTTGGACCTCTGCTATTTCTTCTGTACATTAATGATCTTTGCAATGTTTCCAATTTACCTAGCTTTTACCTCTTTGCAGACGATACCGCCATAACTATTACAGCTAATGATCATTTTGAGTTACAAACTAAAGTAGATGAGGTAATACCCAAAATAATTGCATGGTTTCATACCAACAGATTATCGCTTAATGCTGATAAGACTGGATATCCAATTTTTTCCAGGAAACCATGTGATGACCTTCATGTAAAAATAAATAGTTCTAATATTACAAGGCATAGCTGCATAAAATATTTAGGTGTATTAATCGATGAAGACATGACGTGGAAAAGCCATATCAATGCCATTTCTTCAAAAATTAGCAGAAATATTGGTATTATAGGCAAATCTAGGTACTTTCTATCAACTTGTGAATTGCTTCTTCTGTATAATTCTCTAATACTGCCATATCTAAATTACTGTGCTGTTGTCTGGGGAAGTACTTACCACTCTAAGCTTGACAAGATTATTAAGTTGCAGAAGCGTGTTATTAGGATTGTTGACAAGAAACCTTACTTATACCATACAAATGAATTGTTTATCAAGCATAGAGTTCTTAAGTTTCTGGACATAATTGATGAACAATGCATTTACATCATGCTAGGTTTTCTAAATCACTCATTACCAGCACCTCTTTCTGATATGTTTCAACTTCATCAAGAAGGTGGCCTCAGAGTTAGACAACACTTTCAAATACCCTTTTCTGATATCAATTACAGGATGTTTTCATTACCCTTTATTGCACCAAAAGCCTGGAATAAAATAATCTGCTCTCACTTCCATAGAATTGAAGATGTACCTAGAAGTAAAATCATTTTGAAAAAAACACATCAGGCAAAACATTACTAGAAAATATGAACTTGTCCAATGAATGTCGGTGATAAGGTTGTGCTATGCATGGTGATCTTGTTGTCTTATTCGGATATTTTCGTTAAGTATCATGTTTTCTTTCTTTCTTCTTTCTTCATACTTCGTTTGTCCTTTCTCCTTTCTCCTTAGTGTAGTAATAGTTTAGGAGATGTACGTGCAAGATTAGGGATTTTATATTATTTCCCCATTAACACCTATAGCAGTTTTTTTTCTGGAGCCCTCGAAGACGTTACTAGCATTGCTAATTGTCTGAGAGGGCTTCAGGAACATCTTTACTAATATCTGGTGGCAGGATCTGTCCAGCAAGAAACAGGAGCGGGGAGTGGTGTGACCTAACTTGACTTGCTCACCATGACCTACTTCTCATCCCTGGAATTTAACGTAATTCGGTCGCACGGGTATGGAAGGGCACTCCTGCCTACTTATTAATAGGTAGGGAATTTAAAAAAAAAAAAAAAAAAAAAAAAAATACCAACCCGTGTTATTTGACCTAAAAATAATGCCGGAGGCTATAGCACAAAAACCGTTGACCGAATCAATCTGCAATTTACACAGCCGTATTCAGAGCCAAAGACTACCCTGTG
This sequence comes from Ashinkailepas kermadecensis, assembly GCA_034440615.1. Lineage (NCBI taxonomy): Eukaryota > Metazoa > Arthropoda > Thecostraca > Neolepadidae > Ashinkailepas > Ashinkailepas kermadecensis. Next base: position 241,508 of record JAOTOM010004291.1, on the reverse strand, counting down.
AGCAAATTTTGGTCTACAAAAAAATTATGTGAAGAAGTGCAGTGGTCGATCTGTCGTGGAACGCATCTGGTGTTTACACCTATCGAGGATGCGTATTATTTTTTACACGTATTTTTAACGACGAGTCGAAAAACAGCGCTGCAGCAGGATATGCCCCTGTATGTGGGACCTCTGCTGGATGCTTTTCGTCACTTGGCCATGCCTCAGTGTATAATTCACAGCTAGTTGCGACAATGAAAATGATTTCATCTATCGGGAATTCGCGAGATGTTTTATATGTAATATTATCGGATTCGCTTAGCAGTCTCGTGTCACTGATGGGTTTTTACCCATCAGATCTACCATTGCCTAGCATCCTGACACGCTTCACTGTTCTGGATTTGGATTAGAGGATAGCGTATTTGTGCTGAATCCCAAGCCATGTCGGAGTATCTGGAAATGAACGTGCGGATTCCGCAGCGAAATGGACAGCCCATAACCAACGAAAATGCTCTTTCTCACCTCTAGCGAGCGACGATACAGCAAAGATTTCATCAGATGTGCATGCCAAGTGGCAGAGCAGCTGCGGTACGGAAACGAATAACAAGTGGCACAACATTAAACCACGCTTTTGAGATTGTCATTGTGTTATTGTAGAACCACGAGGGACGAGGCCAGCCTGCGTAGACTGCGTATCGGCCACAGATATTCTTCCTACCACTACCTCCTATGCGGGAAGAGAAATCTCGCTGTCCACACCGTTTAGAGATTCTACACGTTGCAACGTGTTCCACTTACTTTCCAGCATTTCACAACGGAACGTAGGCTGTTTTATTTAAATAACACAAAAAATTGACATGAGAACGTGCAGACGGATGATACAAAAATAGTTCACGAAGTAAACATTTCTCCATACCCGAAAGCAATCCGCTTTGAGGATATTTACTCAGCGCCGTATCATCTTTCACTAAGCTTTCACGCACTCACGTCATGGACACAGCATGATCACAAGGTCGAAGCTCACCTAAATCTAAATAATTAACTGACTCATCATACGTGTCACGTGGGGAATGTTGCCAAACAAGTCACCTCGGTCCTAGCAACCATCTTGGCGTCTGCTTTAATGATCATTCAGAATCACGTCGAAATGAAGTGCAACGAAGTGACGCTTATTTGGAAAGCGTAGCTCCAATGCATCGCAGACAACATTTGTTGGTGGAGTCCATTATAGATATGTTCCCTGGGACAGAGGAAGGAGAGACATCCTCGAAGCCTTGTCGTCGTAAATTAGATTTGCATCTGGTATTGCGTGAGGAGTACATTCCTCTGCTTCATTCCATCATAAACTTATTTTACTCCGCTTAGGGCCGATCCCAAATTACCCTGCTCATTGACTCCCATGCTCATGTTATTATTTCTTATTATTATTATTATTGTCATGCATATATATATATATATATATATATATATATATATATATATATATATATATATATATGTATATATATATATATATATATATATATATATATATATAGTATATGTATATATACGCATATGTATGTATATGTATATGTATATGTACATGTACATGTACATATACATATACATATACATATACATATACATATACATATACATGCACATGTACATGTACATGTATATGTATATGTATATATACATATATCTATATATATATATATATATATATATATATATATATATATATATATATATATGTATATTTGACAAAATGTAGCTGGGCTAGAGATCTAGTATTGAAGGCTGCATCAAATGCTTTGTTTATTAAATAGGCCATGGCCTCTCTCCGGAGGAGAAAAACAGCCTACTGTTTGAAAAAAGCATCTCAGTAGCCTGAATAGGCTCGCATCAATTGGACTTCCCCATCGACTGATTTCTAAGCGTGACACCAAATACCAAAGTAGTGTTGATAGTGTATTTCAACATATGGTCTGGCAAAATATAATTCAAGATATCATCGAGAAAAAAGGGTAAAAGGAATTGTAAACGTATGAAGAGGATAAACAATGTGAAGGATCGTCCCGCCTGCACCACCACAGGCCGCTTCCACAATACTCGGTGTATGCGATGCCGGTGTTTTGCTTAAGTTCTCTTTGTCTAGCAGGCCAATATGAACCACGAGATGCATAGATAACCTAGATAGAGTATACAAATCGAGGCAGATGAATCGGATTCGGTACGGGGTAGCGCGGGCTGGGAGAATGAAGACAGGATCGTGCTGCACTTGGCTGGGTGTAACATTCGGCTGCAACACCTCCGATTGGTCCGGTGTAACATTCGACTGCAACACCTCCGATTGGTCCGGTGTAACATTCGGCTGCAACACCTCCGATTGGTCCGGTGTAACATTCGGCTGCAACACCTCCGATTGGTCCGGTGGGTCTAACTCGACCGATTGTTTGGGGAAAGGCTCCTATGCTATGGCATCTCATGATTGAACCGTCCCGAAAAAAGGTGATTCCGGCTGTAATTTTTCGGGTGGAGAAATTCAGAATGGAGGAATGTCCGAAATACATGTCCGAGGCTACGACCTCTGGACATGACCACGAACAAGTTCGAACAAGCTCGTGGTTATAGCCAATAATTGAAGTGTAGCATATATGCTGTGGCCAGTTATCATTCTGAATTTCCTCCGCGTACAAACCAAGGCCGAAATCGTTATTTTCGATACAACTCAATTGTGTCTTATTCACTAGCGGCGAGCCGACGCCACCAAGCGGCGATGCATTCCCAGCAATACATCTAAGCACAAGCTCAGTAGCAGCGCATTGGTCGGCAGTGGAGCTTGCAACAGGATCGCTCACCTGACACCCTCTCCAAGGCGTCGGTGGACATCCCCTTGAGGACCTGGCGCAGCTTGTCCTCCACCTGGAGCTCGGCGTCGCGCCGGGACCAAGCTGCATCGCCAGTCGGAACTGCCGAGCCCAGCACACCTCTTAGTTGTGAGGCCGACTGCTGCGCAAATTGCTTAACATGCGACCGATCACACGCACTGGCTGACATTTCGCATTGCGATTTGACTGTTGGTGTCGATGAGTAGGGACATCCTTTCTGATACAAAGTAATACGAAACACAGTGTTGCAAATAAATGTACGGAATTCGTGCCAATTATCGAATGGGTAACCACGCGTTTTTCAGTTGTCGGCTGCTACGATGGTTAACTGCAGTGGCTGCAAGAAAAATGGACACGTGCAAAGATAGTGACGGGCGGGTTGGCAACAGCTGGTTAATGGCAACACACAGCTCAGAATCGGCGGGTAACTGTTGCGCGCGCCAGCTGCTTCATAGCAGGCGCTGCAGTGCCGTCCACCGCTCGGCCAGCCCACGCGACGAGCGTCGGGGAAACAGACCGACACCGTAATGATTGGTCGTGTGAGCGGCCGGCGTCGTGGCATGCCTGGCGCCAAGTCAGCTGACCGGTCGGCGGCGCCGGCGGCGTGTCAGCCGATGTCTGATTGGCGGCCTGGACGGCGGTGATGACTGGGTGCGAGTCGGCTCGGCCCCGACCGCCGGCACCGGCCGCTGGGCCGGGCGTCCGACTCACGCGACAGCTGCAGGTCGCCGATCCAGTCGGACACGAACGGCAGCCCGCTGGCGCCGGCCAGGAGGCACGCGACCAGCAGCGGCCGGCTCCACGACGCGGCCGGCATCTCGACCGGCACGACAGCACCTCCGGCAACACGCGCCACACCGGCGGCACTGGCGCGCGCTGCGACCCGGGCTCGCGCGGTGCACCACTCGACCCTCGACCCTCGACCACAGCCGTGGACTTTGGCCGCGGCGGACGACAGTGCGTCGTGCGGCCTCTGGCCGAGACGACACGGGGTCCGCGCGACCCGCGCCGTCCGCACGGGCGTCCAGTCAGCGCTACCCGTCGACACGATCGGCGCTTTCGCGGAGATCGGGTAAACATTGGCCGGCCGCCAGAGGTCACGGTGAACTCATCTGGTAGGAGCAGCGTCGGTCAGTCAGTCGGCGGGCAGTGCGGCCGTACCGAAGTTCACCGGGACCGCCGCGACTGTAGAGGTCGCTGTGTTCGCTTGTTCTGTGACAGATCACGCGATAAACGACAGCTACAGCACACTGACGAAACGGTAGGCTTGGCAGTGGCATGTGCAGCGCTCCAAGTCTCTCGTCACTGCGTCACCACTGCGCCTGCCTGCAGCGAACTTAGCCGACGCATCGAGTTCATCAACATTCTCTGTCCATGCTCGCTCTGCACGCCCGGTCCGTGCTCGCTCTGCACGCCCGGTCCGTGTTCACTCTGCACGCTCTGTGCTGCGAGCATTCTGCGTTCTGCGCTTGTGTCTGGCAGCCCAGCTTGTATACTGAGGGGGAGGGTTGTGAACAAAGGGTAGTAGATGGCGGTAGAGTAGATTGCAAATTTGTTGTAGATGGTCAGTTGAAGTTAATTAGGCTGTATATTGTAATCGAAGTAAGTTAATTCCAGATTCCAGTTGTAGATTAATTGAAGCTGCAGTTGCCAAGCGTGCAAATACGGGCAAATATTGTGGAGGTCAATATTGTCGCCACAACGAGTTTCATGTGCAATGCTTGCCAAATACTTCAATACCTGAAGTACCATATGTGCCCAAAGTTGGATCCACATCGGAAATCGACCTCAGCGGGCTTTTGTCACCCAGACTCGTTTCCACACTCCCAAGCATTTAGGGGAGGAGGATCCTCTGAAGCCGTGGCGCAGACCAGCGTGAACACAAAGGCAGAACAGCCTGTGAATGCAACACCAAACTCCGCCTATAATAATCCGCCCTCATGGTTGGCTGGGCTTGCCGTGATGCTTGCACGGAGGCGATAAATCAAACAAAGTGGTTGGGTCTACAAAACGTTGTCTCCCTCCAGCGTTTCTGGAAATGCCTCGCTCGTCATCCACACACATGCTTTGCATGCCAATTATTTCAGCTTTTAGATGTAGGAGTAAGATATGTGATCAAAAGTGTTCTGCAGATGCCAAACGACTCAATAACTATGGTGTCGTCCTACTTCACACATGCCGTGGTGTGTTCAACTGCTTGCACCGGGGAAAGCCAGGGCTTACGGGTGAATGTGTATGTGCACTGCGTACCCTACCAACCAGCACCAACCAGCGCCAGCCTGCAGCAGACTGCAATATACTCCACCATGCTCCACCAGACTGCACCAGACCGCACTAGACTGCACCAGAATTTACTATATTTTATACGATCATATTGCACTCCATCATACTGCACCGGATTTCCTCGTGTGCATTTAAGTAATGCACCGTTGCTCTAATGCACACTAATGCACCCTAATGTACCGTACCGTAGCAGAATGCACCAGACGCCAACAGGCTGCACCAGATTCCATCGACCGGTAACAAATTGCACCAGATTATATCACACCTCACCATAGTGCTTCGCGCTACACCAGACTTCACTAAGCTGCACCAAGTCATGCCATGTTGAGCTATACTGTACAAGACTGGAACACACCGTCCCACACTGCACCACTAGGTGACCAGACGGAAGAAAGTTCCATGTTGTTAACGCTCCACACACGAATCTTGCGAATGCAGTGCGCATGCTTGGAATGTGGAGCTGTTCATCAGCGGCCGCATTTGTGCCGAGCTGGAACACAGCGCGCGAGTAATACAATGATGTCAAATCAGCTCGAGTGCGTTTGAGTTGTGGACAATGCTGTACACGAATTGTATCATACGGGCCACGCGCGGCCATCGTGGGCCAGAGAGAGTTTCAGCCACTCCGTTACGATACATTGATCGTATTAACGATGTATAAAAATTGATGCACCTTTGCACCCTTCTATATTAGGTCATAGTGCATCCACCCCAAACGGTCATGCATACCGTATGTGTGGGAACACGATCGCTTCAACTAATAGCTGTATAGTCTCGCATGGCACGCGGCAACTTATCCTGGCCAGTGCGAACAGAATATGGCACCAGCGGCGCACGGTGGTCGCAATGTGCTCCCAGGGGAGGCAGTAGCTATGGTGACAACCAGCATTCTAACCCAATGCGACGTTTTTATTTCAGGGTTTCCAAAGAATATCGAATAATGTTCATCTACCTTTTGGTGCTGTGATTCCAGAATAGTCATTTCTCTTGTTGGGAGGTTTATTGTTAGTCTATTTTGTGCATGCTAATTCATTGCAAAGGTCATGGTGGTTTCGATACGTTGTTTCAGTACGGATGTATTTGATGTCATATCTGCATTTAAGAAAACTTCATATTACCGGCGTGCATGGCAATCTTGCCGTGTGGCATCTGCTGTGGCATGGCGTTGTTCAATACAACGAAGAGAACAAGGCCGAATATAGAGCCCTATACCACCCCATGCGTCACCAATAGAGCCTCATAATGCTTAACAGACTGTGCGATTGCCAAGCCACACGGAGAACCTCTGGCTCTCGATGCCGTACCATCATAGCTTCTCCAGGAGAAGGCCATGCTTAACGCTGTCAAATGCTTCTGAGGTGTCGGCGGTGACTAGTGACGTCATCACTCCTTTGCCAACATTGCTAGTCGCATATATTATGGCACCAAGCACGGCCTCCTCCGTGGATTGGTCAAGGCGGGAACGGCGCATTATTGTGGGCACAAAATATGCTGACAAAACACATATCGCATCAGTCGTGTGTAACAACTCGCTCACAAAGCTGAGTCACGACTGGCAATGTCGACATTGATCAGTAGTTGCTCGGTTCGGCATCGTCGCCGCTCCTGTACGTCTCTGCAGCACAGTATTCGTTTTCGATGATGACCGAAGGCCACAGCTTACCTGCTACTATTCATGACTTGCAGTAGGTGTGGACCAATGGCAGAAAAAGCCACGCTAAATATAGCGACTGCAATGCCGTCGGCAGCGCACGCGCGTGACGACCCAATCCGCCGCGGCATGGCCAGCGGCTCCGCAGGCGTGACTGAGCGTGGAGAAAAACGCTCCTCTGCGGACGCGCGGCGAGCGAGGCGGCACCGCCTCCCCAATGTGTGCCGCCGCCGGACTATCCGCGACCGTGGAGCCAGGGCTGGCGAAGTACGTGTCTGTCGGGTCAGCCGGGCTGCTGATCTGCCAGTATGCCCGGCTTAGGCTCGGGCTTCTTGGAAGCGATCAGCAGCGTCGAATATCCTTCCATGTGACGAATTTTGAGTTTCTGGATGACGTCAGAAAAGAATCAAAACAAGCGCGTCGCCGAGCCGTTTTGGCCGCGCCACGACGTGAGCAGTATTTAGCCTCCGTGACATGGCCTCCTGTCGTCAGTTGTCGCCGCCGCCGCCCCAGCAGGAGGGCGGTACACGGCGCCGATGATCAGCTGGCTGCGGCTGGTCAGCTGTAGCCACATGTGGCTGCACTGCACTGCAGTCACTGCCAGTGATGAGTCCGTGCTGTGTCGCAGCTGCACTGCCGTGATGTAATTGCGATATATAATTCCACCACCCCACGCACTCCTCCACTGCGCCCTGACCGGTCCATCCTGGCAATGGCGTAGCTGGGGAAAGTGAGAGTGCGGCTGTCCATTTCTGTAGTTAGCCACGTCTCGCCCAGGTACAGGACATCCACTTCTCGGACAACAGGGCAGGTGGTTCATATCATCGATGTGTTTGGTCAATGAGCACACGTTGAGGTGACATATCCTGAGGTTGTGGGTCGTGTTGTAGGTCGCATTGCAAAAAACCTGCTACAATGCACGCCTTCAAGACTTATTGCACAGGACCTACGGAGGTCATGTGCTAGGAATGGAACTTGCTGCATGACAAAGCATAAAATTAATGCACTCATAGCATGTCAAAGGTGTACAAAGGTACTGACTTCACTTTTTCCGGAGCATTCCAAGACATCCTTCAAAGCATATACAACTTTTATATTTACCAAAAGAGGAGGATGAATTAGGCTGCTGGTAGCTCTCGCTGAGTTTGCATAGGACATTCTTTGCTCAGTGGAACTTGTGTGTGTCTGGGTGGGGTAAAGGTATGGAGTGTGATGTGCAGTTTTGAGACTCAACTTTTGGGTCACAACTGAACATTTGGACGACTGGGATCATATTTGCATTCATTGATGGAATTGCCCACATGATTATTCCATTGGCGAACGGAGTCTTCGCGATGATACTAACTAAGACTTACCGATATCATCAATTTAGTCAGCTGACTGAAGGTTGAAACCATCGCCAGCCGATTGTACTGGACGAGAAGGCGAAGGTGATGGCTCGGTAACGTTGCCGGAAATTCTGTCGTGAGGGGAGGAGGTGGAGGTACGGATGAAGGACGAATTAATCAGCATCACCAGGATCCGTCTCGACACTGACGGAGTGCCAATTCAAGGCCGTTTCTATTATTTCATGTCTGGAGGAATGAGGTGCCGATTCAGCGGTGCTAACAGGATTCAGGGAAGTCACGAATACATTGTGTTGAAGCAGAATGGGGGAAGTGGTGGATCCAGCGAAATTCCCGATGATTCACGGGCATTTCGAGGGTTATATTTGACGCATAGAAAGGGGTGACACAGGGGGAGTCACCGGGAATTTGAGTTCAGGTAGTGAAGGCGGTGCTGATTCAGGGTTGCTTCCAGGTCTTGTGGCACCGACAATAGAATGATGGTTCTGGTTAGCTGCCGTGTCAACTCAGGCATTGACCTGACTGCGATCAGCTCACAGGCGGGTCAGCTGTCGACCCAGCTCGCAGTCGGGTCGGCTGTCGACCCCGCTCACAGTCAGTTCAGTTGCTGGCCGAGCTCACAGTCGGGGCAGGTGTTGCGCCAACTGACAGTCGGGACACCTCACCATGGCTCACAGCCGTACACTGCCCGAGAGCAGGGTTTAACGGCACTGCTGATTAGCATGACAAAGCAGTGGCCTGGCCTGCTTCGAATAGCAAATGTCGAGAAAGCGAGAAAGCGTTCCGCGGACAGCCGGTAGTGTAACAGTCCGATCCGAGACAAGACAACGATTGCGTTACGTCAGTGCAAGCCGGGCCGATTGGATCGCTGCATGCATGATGAGGCGCTGGCATACTTGTCAGCCCCCGCACTGCCGTTGTTAAGCATGCCAACAAAGAACGCGAAATGTGACTCAGGTCAGTTCCTTGGTCATATGAATGACCAATCGAAAAATATATTTATTTTATCGTGACTTTGTTACTAATCAATCATTATGAAAGGTAAGGATACCTGTGGTGACTTATATCATACTTAGTGCCCTGCCCTCTTTCGTTCCCTCCTGAATGCCCTAGTGCCCTGTCACTCTTAGTACCCTGCCCTCTTTCCCGAAGTACATCCAACTACTTGGTCTCTTGTGTTCCATAGTGCCCCATCCCCTTCAGTACCCTACCTCCATAAGTGCTCTGGGCATATCCTTCTTAGGGCTATCATAAATGTCATTCTGAGTACCTTGCTCCCTTAGTGATCTACCTTCTTTAGTGCTCTCCTTAGTGATCTGCCCTACTTAGTGCCATGTACTACTTAGTGCCCTGCCCTACTTAGTGCCCTGCCCTACTTATCGCCTTACTCTCCACAATGCCCTACTTGAATGCTCTACACACCTCAGTAAGTTACTTCCCTTAGTGCCCTGCCCTACTTATCGCCTTACTCTCCACAATGCCCTACTTGAATGCTCTACACACCTCAGTAAGTTACTTCCCTTAGTGCCCTATCCTGAGTTCTGTTCTTGCGGCGCCCTACCAGTTTTAATGCCTTCTGAGTACCCTAGCCTCTTTAGTGCCTTACTAGGCCCTAAGTGCCCTGCTGAGTTCCTTGCCCTCTGTGTCCTACCCTGCTTAGTATTCTCCAGATTGCCATTCCCTCTTCAAAGCCCTCCTAAGTGTCATACTGAACGTCGTCATCCGTTTAGTTCTCTGATCTGCCTGGTGTTCTGTTCTCCTTAATGCTTTGCCTTTCTACGTATCCTGCACACAGTGCCACACTTGGTGCCTTGTGACAGTCCTGGTGCCCTGCGTAGCACTGCTGCTGCTGAATGGTCAGCGCACAACCTGCTGGCCCGTGCATTGCTCACCTTGCAGCCTGTTCTCTGCTCCCCTTGCAACCTGAACGATAATTGTGTATGACTCTGGCCCCACTAAGCTACGATTTCATGGAGCTCATGCAAATTTGACGGAGTCATAAGTTTAATGGACTTGTCCGATGGTTAAAACAAAAACAAATATGATAAGTTCATGCTCAAGGACATCCAATGTGATGCTCCATATCGCGCAACGCCATATCTGTGTGCGTTCCATAGGATGTAGAATGAAATGTCAAGTAGGATGTCTTATCGGACAGTTTTAATTGGATGTGACGAATATCCAATCGGGTTTTCGATAGGATTTTCCATCGGATGTACGATCGAGTCGCCATGCATTATATGAAGTCCAATAAGATCCAAGGGGTCCAAGTTCCATTCGGACGTCCTATAGGTCTGGTAGGAGTTCCTATATGTCATATCGGATTTTGTTTACTAGGATTCAGAGATGCGCATATCCCAAACTTGAATGCATTGTGTCAAGTTACCAGATTGGTCAAGTTTTTTTGCTGACGCACACAGTATTACGCTCAGACACGAAATGGTGCACAAGGTTCGAGTGGAAAATAAATCGGCAATCTTCTTTCTCTCTTTCCTCGCCAGTTCACATCTCATTAAAAACGCCAGACACGACAGTGGCTGCAAGTGTTTGTGCTAGTGCAAGTGCTATAGAAGGGGAAGAAGCGCAAAACACATCAAAAGCACCAATCACACCCTCCTCAGTACGCATTCCAGCCGGCGACTTCATTGCTACATTCTGTCTTTGCCATGCCGACTTTTTTCCGGGGAGGGGACCCATGGATCATTATCGTCAACTTTCGACGTCAACAAAGGAGGCGATGTTTTCGTCCACATTGTCCATGGCCTTGCCACTGTTGATGAACAACGCCGGAAGTTTTTCCTCCCAGATTAGTTGATCGCTGTTTCCCATCGTAGCCCAGCGCTGTCTCCCAGCGCACATCAAAGTTGTCTTGCAGCTCACCTCTGTGCTATCTCCCAACATACCCCAGCACTGTCCCCCAGAGCACCTCAAAAGTTGCTTTGCAGCTCACCTGTGTTATCCTCCAGCGTTGTTTCCAAGTCAGTGCAGATGATGAGGGATGAGTGGTCTGCTAAGAGACAGTTCAATGCTGTTTCTCTTGATTGGCAACCTAATTTTAATCTGTCGAGAACCAATCTGGTATTGATCTGTGAATATCATTTTAACTTGCTCATCGAAGTCTGGTAATATCCAATTGACAGCCAGATAATGGTCCTTTAAATGGCAGCCTGATATTGGTCGGAGTGACAGCATGATATAGCTGTGTGTTAAGAGACATGCTCATATCGGCACGAAATGTTTTTGCCGATAGCGGTCTACTTATGACAGTCTGATAGTGACTTGCTGAATAACAGTCTGACAAAAGGTCTGTAGAGCGGCCGTCTGGTGGTAACTACGCGGCGGGTTATCAGTCTGATGATGCCTGTCCGGTGAGTTATCAGTCTGATGATGACCGTCCTGTGATTCATCAGTCCGATGGCGATAGGCCGTCGGCAGCACATGCCGTGGTGTATCGGACTGTGCAGGCGCTGGGAGGGAACTGTCGAACATAGACGGACACCTTCAGGAGGTGTTGAGCGAGGCCCGTTAACTGAGTTGCTCTGCACCACTTACTAGACCCGGACTGTTCGTTTGTGCACTGTTCACTAGTTCTGCCGATAATTTCATGCTCCGTCCAATGGTGCGAAAGAACCGGAGGCAAAACAAGCGTTAAAACAATCTTTTCAACTGATAGTTACGCCTTTGCTTTGCTCGCGTGACCATTGGCTACATAATTCATTTCGCGTTCAGATGCATGAAGCGTGCCAACGCCAACATACCGCTGCTTTCCAACGCGTGTTTCGCTGACCAGAGGGAAAATTTCGCTGTCCAGCAGAGAGCCAGACCTCCCACCTCTGGCCTCACGCTATGCACATGTGTCACGCACGGCACGCTGAGACGTTATTCGCCGGGCGGTCGACTGGGCGGAGGAGGTGATGACCGAACATGACCGCCTCGCAGTATCGCTGACGAGAAACGTGACGTCTGTGCGACCCAACACCTGACATGAAGTGGTATGACGAGGCGGGCCGGCGACCTTTTGCATACCGAGCGCCTGTTATGCACAACCGGCTCCCACACGAAATGACCCGTCTGAAAACAGGCACTTTCAAACGGACTGGGCGGAAGCGTTGAATAAATGACTAGACCGAACTGCTATTTTGTTTTGCTTGTGTGGACTAGCAACAATGTGTGTGCTCTGCCCCACCTTTACCATTCAAAAAAAAAATCCCATGACGTGAGCCTCATTATGGCCACGACCTGTGTGGATGACCCAGAGGACGCCGAATAAATTTATAAAGAAAGAAGTCGAGCGTAGCTTAGCCACCTGGTGCGACCAAATGCGCGGCGCTACTTAATGCCACATGACATGTCGAAACGTCCGATATGATCCGATGCGACTGGCATACTTGGCTAACGAAGCATCATGGCGTGACCTGGTACGGTGCTTTGCATACATCAGTAGTATTGTACGCACGTGGAGCACAAATTATGCTCGAGCTTCAAGAAGCGGCTCAGCTGAGGCGCGGCATGGCCGGAACTCCACGCATCATCATTTCGGACGCATCCCTTGGCTCGTGATCCTGCTCCGAAAGCACGAGCCCGCCCGGGTCGATGCTTATTGTCGAAATGATATCCGAGCGACCAATACGGGCACGAATGGAAAGCCTACAGAAGTGGAAGCTGATGTCTTATCAGACACCGGTGCTCTTTCGATAGCATACTTCCTTTGAAGCCTACAATTGGCAGAATACGACACGGTTAGACACAGTTACCATTACGCCAGTGGCCGCATGAGCTCTCACTCATGCGGTGTGAGAGCTCATGTCATGAGCTCTGTCATGTAGCATTGCATGCTACATGACTGACAGGCCTGTCATAGTTTAATGAAGTTGGATGATAATCTTTTTTTGTGGGAAGTTGCTGCCACCAACTAACCATCAGCATGGTTGCCGCTACATGCAATGCGAATAGTGTCTCAGTTTAAATTACAATCAGCGCCTGACCAATTAGAGAAACTTGCGAGATCATACAGGTTTCATTTAGACAGCACGCATGTCACACAATGCGAATTACTAGAGGTAGTGGTAAGAAATACAGGGCACCAAGTACCTGACCTCGACGTAACATGGCATGCCACCACACAACATGTATATCCTGGTATATTATGAGCTAATTCAGTGAACGTGTCACGATTTGGCGTGACACAGCCCGGCTCATATGCCAGAGCAGTTTATGACATGGCGGACTGAACGTGTCACGGCTCGACTCGGCAGTGTGTGACGAGCCGGCAGCACCATCTTCAGCAGTGTGTGACGAGCCGGCGGCATCACTCTCGTGACGAGCCGGCGGCACCACCCTCGGCGGTGTGTGACGAGCCGGCGGCATCACTCTCGGTGGTGTGTGACGAGCCGGCGGCACCACCCTCGGTGGTGTGTGACGAGCCGGCGGCACCACCCGCCACCCCCGGTGGTGTGTGACGAGCCGGCGGCATCACTCTCGGTGGTGTGTGACGAGCCGGCGGCACCACCCTCGGTGGTGTGTGACGAGCCGGCGGCACCACCCTCGGTGGTGTGTGACGAGCCGGCGGCATCACTCTCGGTGGTGTGTGACGAGCCGGCGGCACCACCCTCGGTGGTGTGTGACGAGCCGGCGGCATCACCCTCGGTGGTGTGTGACGAGCCGGCGGCATCACTCTCGTGACGAGCCGGCGGCACCACCCTCGGCGGTGTGTGACGAGCCGGCGGCATCACTCTCGGTGGTGTGTGACGAGCCGGCGGCACCACCCTCGGTGGTGTGTGACGAGCCGGCGGCACCACCCTCGGTGGTGTGTGACGAGCCGGCGGCATCACTCTCGGCGGTGTGTGACGAGCCGGCGGCATCACTCTCGGTGGTGTGTGACGAGCCGGCGGCATCACTCTCGTGACGAGCCGGCGGCACCATCGTCGGCGGTGTGTGACGAGCCGGCGGCATCACTCTCGGTGGTGTGTGACGAGCCGGCGGCATCACTCTCGGTGGTGTGTGACGAGCCGGCGGCACCACCCTCGGTGGTGTGTGACGAGCCGGCGGCACCATCGTCGGCGGTGTGTGACGAGCCGGCGGCACCACCCTCGGTGGTGTGTGACGAGCCGGCGGCATCACTCTCGGTGGTGTGTGACGAGCCGGCGGCATCACTCCCTCGGGGGTGTGACGAGCCGGCGGCACCATTCTCGGTGGTGTGTGACGAGCCGGCGGCATCACTCTCGTGACGAGCCGGCGGCACCATCGTCGGCGGTGTGTGACGAGCCGGCGGCACCACCCTCAGCGGTGTGTGACAGGCCTGCATCACCACTCTCGACGTTGGACACTGTGCGTCCGTCAACTGGATGCCGCAGCCACTTTCACGTTTAGCGTGTAAATCACAGCTCGCCAGTGATATTGCATAGCAGGGCATCCAGCTGCTAGGCCGTTCAATTGCTTTTACCGACCGAGCTGCTGCAGAGTCTGGTGGTTGGACTTGAGACGAACTCGGTTCCGAACGGGTGCTGATGCAGCCGCTATTGCCACGTCCAGCGTGATGCGGACACCCATACACTGATAAAGGGGTGCTGGGTGGCCGAAGGGGTGCTGATGCAGCCGATATTGCCACGTCCAGCGTGCTGCGGACACCCATACACTGATAAAGGGGTGCTGGGTGGCCGAAGGGGTGCTGATGCAGCCGCTATTGCCACGTCCAGCGTACTGCGGACACCCATACACTGATAAAAACGTGAGAAGCGTAAATATTCTCTGAGAATAGCAGACGTTCGCATTTTCCCTATTCAAATCAGACCACACAAAACGAGCACTCTGTTCGCGATATGCTGAGAACACCATTCTCGTCTGAGAATGCCAGTGCGTTGAGTCTTACAAATGCACTCATGTGAAACCACTTTCAAGACTCAGGAAGGAGAATACCTTTTGGTCTCAGATTAAACCAGTCAGACTGAGAATAGCAAGTGGTCTCAATTTAACCAGCTATACTCAATTGAGACCAGTCCCAAGTCTCACTCTGACTCTTCGTGGGTCGCAAATGTACTCGTGTAGGAACACTTCAAAGTCTCAACAAGCAGATTTCTGTTCTCGCTGAAACCAGTTCACTTGAGAATAGCTATTGGTTTCAACATTCGAAGCAACTGCTCAAATAAGACTAGTTTCAGGTTTCATTTGAGCAATACATTCTCTGTTCTCATGTGAAGCTTCTTTCAGGTTTAAATACACGCTTTTTTGTATCGGGGCTAAAACAGGACAGATGAACAGTTGTCTTTTCCCAGTGTCGCATGGCATAGTTTTAATGTACAGCTCTAGAGTGCTGCACACTTATCGCCGGCGTCATCTGCCACACATGCCGCTCACCGCTTCCTCAGAGGATGATGTCTTGGCGATGGCCAGCGAAGTCATTGAAGAGGAGCTGTGAGCACCACAACATTCTGTTTATTTGTCAAATGTATTCCAAAAATGTACGGTAGAAACAGGCATGCCTTTGCATCAAATATCATCGCCGTTTGCATATTCGCCACGGCACTCACAAACAACAATCCTGGACTTGGACATATGCCTGGGCATACTGTCCAACCTGCCCATGCAAAAAGGAGACGCCGGGAGCTCCAAGGACTTACGCCGAAAGCAAGTGCAGGAAGAACGCAACTTCTTTGCCAGTTCATGCTTTCCACGCCGCGCTCTGGGCCTCCTTTATCCCCAAACAGATATGTTGGAACAGCCCATGGGGCACGGAGGAGAAACCTGCCACATGTATGATCTCTGCCACCGTCCAACCGTCTTCAACCGTGGCGGGACTGTCGGAGAGTGCCAATCGGCAGCTGGAGACAGTTCAGTGAGAATGTGAGAACAATCTGACACAGTGGGAGTCCCAGCTAAGGTGCTGGTCGAGGAGGACACCTAGCACTTTAACGATTGGACGTAGCTTCGCGGTGATTGCAGTCCGAAGTGTGCAAATGATTATGGAGAACACTGATAAGTTGAATCGCATGACATCATAGGCATTACAAAAATTGTCTACAGCTGATTACAATGCTTCCTTGAATTATAGACCTGGTCAACTGCAGGGCAGCAATTTCGAAAGCTCAAAATGTCACACCTTTAGCGGCTACTGATAACTTGTGGAACGACAGCTACATTGGAGCCCTGTGATTTTGTGCAATCATGTTCTATTGCGCTCAAATATATTAAACACCTTCTTCATTTGGATATAAAAGTGTTCAGTAAACAGCACATGCGACTTTCCATGTGTTCCCCGAACCGAACAGGGGTGTTCGGTATACAGCACGTGTATCTGCACCTGTTAAAACAAGTGAAGTGTGTGCTGAGTTCCGAACACGAACTTAAGCATATTAAGCCCCCAAGGTTGCACTTGGCAAGGGTGGATCCAGTAATTATCATTGGGGAAAGGGCGCAGGAGAAAAATGCACCCCTTTGGGTTGGAAAGGTGCCCATTCAGTAAACTTCAGTGTACCCCTCCCCACTTAGCGAATTTTTCCGCCGAGGGCGCCCCTCCGAGGAAATGCGCCCCTTCCCCAATGATAATTACTGGATCCGCCCTTCCTAATTGCAACCCTGAGGGCTTGCTTATTAAGCCCGTGTTCGGAATTCAATACACACTTCATTAGCTTTAACAGGTGCAGATACACGTGCCGTATTCCGAACACCGCTGTTCGGTTCGGGGAACACACGGAAAATCGCCTGTGTTGTTTGCCGAACACGTTTGTACCACAATGAAGGCGGTGTTTAATACATTTGAGTGCAATAAAACATGATTGCACAAAATCACATGGCTTCACTATAGCTGTCGTTGCACAAGTTATTGGCAGCCGCTAAAGGCGTGATATTTTGAGATTTCGAAATAGCCGCCCCACAGTTGACCAGATCTATGATGCAAGGAAGTATGGTAAGCAACTAGACAACTTGTATAGGAATATCATGTCATGCAATTAGACTTACCATTGTTCTCCATGATTATCTGCACACATCGGACTGCAGTCACTGTGAAGCTATAGCTGGGTACGGGGGCGTCAATTTGTATCCTTTTTCGGGGGCCATGGCCCCCCCAATGCTGATCTTGGCCCCCCAATGTTGATTTGGGCCCCCCAATAACCCATGCTATTTTTATGCTAATAAAAAGCTAAAGGAAAAAAAAGAAGAAAAACACTGTGTTAGGTACATAGAAAACTTAGTTGATGTTAACCAGCACATTTTGTACTGAAAAAGAACAGATTTGGATTAGATAGTGGACTGAGTATCCAACTTTTGCTACACAATTCAAAATTATGTGCAAAAAAACAAAATAGCTAGATTTCCCTCCACTGTGCAAGGAAAACTTACGCCATAAAATGTTAAGATTCGCTGATGATGCATTTTAAACCAGATTGTCTTTTTTTAATGTTAAGCCACAAAACAACAATTAGATTGTCATACTGATGTTTGTACACACCACCAATGGCAAAACCACACACATGTGAGCTTAAACAGGAAAAAATCCATTCTTAATTTCCAGTCATTGTCAAACTTGCATTGTCCAGTAAACAGCAGACAATCATCCTTGAGATTGTGGATATGCAAACTATAATTATCTTCAGCAGCCCACCTATCACACCATCAGCTTGATATTTACCTAGGTACCTACCTAAATGCCCAATAACAATGCATGCATTCAATATTGATATGGGGAAAACGAGAGCCATGTGTGGGCAAATCTGCCAGCTTATGATACCATGACAGAGAAAACTCAGCAAGAAGCTGCATGGCCACTGCAATATAATTGGTATTCCTAAAAGAATAAAAAAGAAAGCTATGGCTCACATGACTTTTAAGCAAACCTTAGTCATCCACGACCAATGCTATACAAGAGAAATAATGTAGCGGAAGTAAGCAGGGATTCAGCAGGGATTCAACAAGGATTCATAATTTCCACTGATCATAACGCCTATAATTGCAACGTCAAAGCTTATAACTTCCAACATTAATACCAATTATTTCGAGCTATAATGCCACAATTTTTACCTTGGCCTCTGTCAGATTCTATGGGGATATGAAATTGAAATAATACTTTATACTCCAACTAATTTGAGCTTATATTACATTACATATCTACGTAGCATATTGGTGGATATCGACGACTTTGATAACAAAAACCACCCAGTGCTCCATCGAACCACTAAGCAATAAGACTGGAAAATATGTTAGTGTGGTAATCGAATATCAAGGGTTGCTATGGGGAAAGAAGAAATATAGTTGTCGTGCAAATTTGAGAAGCATGCTAGATCTATCGTCTTGCATATCAATCGAAAGTGCTCGAAATGCCAAACAAAATGTAACTAATTTTTATTTCGCCTACCCCATAGGAAAAAAAATATATGGACATCACACAATTTCGAGTCTATGGGCAGGCCCCTACGATTTTCACAAAAATCACTGTCTAGGCCCGAGTCGGGTAGTGAAACAATATGGCTAAAGAAACCTATATGGGAATTGAAAACTAAAAGTTCCTATGGGGAAAGAAGAAATATAATTTGCGTAAAAATTATAGAAGCATGCTAGATCTATCGTGTTTGATATCAATCGCAAGTGCGCGAAATTCCAGACAAAATGCCACGAATTTGTATTTCGCCTACCCCTTAGGAAAAAATATATGGGCATTACAGAATTTCGAGTCTATGGGCAGGCCCCTATGATTTTCACAAAAATCACTGTCTAGGTCCGGGTCGGGTAGTCAATCAATATGGCTGAAGAAACCTATATGGGAATTGAATACTAAAAGTTCCTATGGGGAAAGAAGGAATATAATTTGCGTGAAAATTATAGAAGAATGCAAAATATATCGTGTTGCATATCAATCAAAAGTGCTCGAAATTCCAAACAAAACGTCACCAATGTTTATTTCGCGTACCCCTTAGTAAAAATTGAATGGGAATGACAAAATTTCGAGTCTATGGGCAGGCCCCTGCGATTTTCACAAAAATCACTGTCTAGGTCCGCGTCGGATAGTCAATCAATATGGCTGAAGAAACATATATGGGAATTGAATATTAAAAGTTTCTATGGGGAAAAAACAATTGGAATATTCGCCAAAATTCGAGAAACATATTAAAGATATCTTGTTGCATATCAGTCGAAAGTGCTTGATATCCCAAACAAAACGATCCTACTTGTTATGTCGTCTGCCCCTTAGGAAATATTATATGGGTATCTCAAAATTTGGAGTCTATGGGCAGGCCCCTACGATTTTGACAAAAATCACTGTCTAGACCCGGGTCGGGTAGTCAATCAATATGGCTGAAGAAACATATATGGGAATTGAATACTAAAAGTTCCTATGGGGAGAGAAGAAATATAATTTGCGTGAAAATTATAGAACAATGCAAAATATATCGTGTTGGATATCAATCAAAAGTGCTCGAAATGCCACACAAAATGTAAATAATTTGTATAACGCCTACCCCATAGGAAGAAATATATGGACATCACAAAATTTCGAGTCTATAGGCAGGCCCCTACGATTTTCACAAAAATCACTGTCTAGGCCCGAGTCGGGTAGTGAAACAATATGGCTGAAGAAACCTATATGGGAATTTAAAACTACAAGTTCCTATGGGGAAAGAAGAAATATAATGTGCGTGAAAATTCTAGAAGCATGCTAGATCTATCGTGTTGCATATCAATCGCAAGTGCGCGAAATTCCAGACAAAATGCCACGAATTTGTATTTCGCCTACCCCTTAGGAAAAAAATATATGGGCATTACAGAATTTCGAGTCTATAGGCAGGCCCCTACGATTTTCACAAAAATCACGGTCTAGGTCCGGGTCGGGTAGACAATCAATATGGCTGAAGAAACCTATATGGGAATTGAATACTAAAAGTTCCTATGGGGAAAGAAGGAATATAATTTGCGTGAAAATTATAGAAGCATGCTAGATCTATCGTGTTGCATATCAATCGCAAGTGCGCGAAATTCCAGACAAAATGCCAGGAATTTGTATTTCGCCTACCCCTTAGGAAAACATATATGGGCATGACAAAATTTCGAGTCTGTGGGCAGGCCCCTGCGATTTTCACAAAAATCACTGTCTAGGTCCGCGTCAGGTAGTCAATCAATATGGCTGAAGAAACATATATGGGAATTGAATATTACAAGTTTCTATGGGGAAAAAACAATTCGAATATTCGCCAAAATTCGAGAAACATATTAAAGATATCTTGTTGCATATCAGTCGAAAGTGCTTGATATCCCAAACAAAACGATCCTACTTGTTATATCGTCTGCCCCTTAGGAAATATTATATGGGCATCTCAAAATTTGGAGTCTATGGGCAGGCCCCTACGATTTTGACAAAAATCACTGTCTAGGTCCGGGTCGGGTAGTCAATCAATATGGCTGAAGAAACATATATGGGAATTGAATACTAAAAGTTCCTATGGGGAAAGAAGAAATATAATTTGCGTGAAAATTATAGAACAATGCAAAATATATCGTGTTGCATATCAATCAAAAGTGCTCGAAATGCCAAACAAAATGTAAATAATTTGTATAACGCTTACCCCATAGGAAGAAATATATGGACATCACAAAATTTCGAGTCTATGGGCAGGCCCCTACGATTAAAAAAAAATCACTGTCTAGGCCCGAGTCGGGTAGTGAAACAATATGGCTGAAGAAACCTATATGGGAATTTAAAACTACAAGTTCCTATGGGGAAAGAAGAAATATAAAGTGCGTGAAAATTATAGAAGCATGCTAGATCTATCGTGTTGCATATCAATCGCAAGTGCGCGAAATTCCAGACAAAATGCCACGAATTTGTATTTCGCCTACCCCTTAGGAAAACATATATGGGCATGGCAAAATTTCGAGTCTATGGGCACTATTCGTGGGCGCTGCTACACGCAGTCAGCGTAGCGTTCGCTGGCATGACTCTGCCTGCGTACATCGATGAAGCATGGAGGGCGGCCACAGTTGGAGTGGCGCCTGCCGTCGTCGTCTCCCTCTGCGCCTGCCATATGGCGCACGATGTGGCTCGTGCCTCTGTCACGCGACTGGGCCGGCCAAAAGCCACGGAGCGCAAGATGATTATGTGGCTATTCGGCCGGATACAGCGGGCCACATCTGTGTCTGCCCTCGACCGCGGATTCGCAGACATATGCCGCGTACTGTTGTCCCGGACCACGCCGGTTCTCCAGCTGCAGACGGAGGACGATGGTGATGAGATGGAAGGCGAGGCCGCCGACAAGGAGGAAGTGGACAAGTGGTGTTCGTACCGCCTCAGCACGGCGCCTGGCCGCCACTTCGACGCGGTTCGGCGTCACATCGAGGTCGAGCTGCAAGCAAACGGCAACGATCAGCCCGTCAGCAATACATGCTACTGCCCGGCGCTGGCGGACCGGCATGATGCAGCGCCTGCATCATGCCGGTCTCGCCGCTGTGGTCGTGCCTGATCGGAGACCAGTGTGCCAGCAACGCCTGCGTAGAGAGCTGGTTTAGGACGCTGAAAAAGCATATATTGCTGAACCGGACTAAGCTGTCGCCAGGCGCTTTCCTGGAGCTGGTCATGGCGGACATGGCTGCGCGGCGCAAGTCAGCGCTCATACCACCTGCGATCAAGAAGCCGCGCGGTCGTAAGCGACCAGGAACAGATTATCGCGACGCTGAAGAGAGCTGGCGCAAGCGGCGAGCAAAACGGGGGTTTTCGTACCGGACGGCTGCTGTGCCGCCCTGCAAGGCAACACCTGGCGGCGGTCTGGCAGCCGCTGCTGCACCAACGGAAGACGTCGCCATCGTCCCGCCTGGCGAGGACACCTCCGTGACCGCACCGGTCGAGGACGGTGCCGCCGTCGCCCCGCCCGCTGAGGGAGCCCCCGTGGCTGCACCGGTCGAGGACGGTGCCACTGTCGCCCCGCCCGCTGAGGGAGCCCCCGTGGCTGCACCGGTCGAGGACGGTGCCACTGTCGTCCCGCGCGCTGAGGGCGCACCCGTAGCCACGCCGGCTGGAGAAGTACCCATGGCGGTGTCTGCTGAAGGTACGCATGTGGCCACGCTAGCCCAGAAAAACTCGCGACGTCATGCCAGCTGAGGGAGCAGTGTTGGCCGTTGGCAGAATAGCCGCCACAATGACCGCGCCTCAGCAGAGTCGGCAACGCTATGCAGCGGTCCACAGCCAGCTCCTGCAAGTGTCAGCGTGGCTCACCGACCTGGATATTGACCGCTTCTGTGCGGCCGTGTCGCCATCGACGGTGGCACCGTTCTCCGTGTTCTGGCGTACGGCAATGAGGTCAGCCTGCCGGCCGTGTGTACGCCGCCACGTTGAGCGAATTAAACCAGGCAAGGCAGTGTGGCTGCTGCCATATAACGTTGGCGGCTGCCACTGGGCGCTCTTTGTGGCACTGTGGCGAGCGAAAAGGCTCGTCCACCTGGACTCGCTGCTGAGTCGGCCAGCACCTGTCGATGTGAGGGCGGCGCAGGAGCTGATGGAGGCTGCGGCTCCGGATATGGACTGGCAAGGTTGGCGACTTGTCGTGCCATCGTCCACACCGAAGCAGACGGACTCGTCGTCCTGTGGGGTGTACGTGTGCTGGCACGCCGAGGCCGTGGCTACCGGACGCACACGGCCATTCGACTCTGCCGAGATGCGTGCACTGATTCGCCATCGCATCTGCAAGGTATGATTCCTCGCACCCTGAGTACAATTGAAAATGAGTCGTTGACAATTGTATGAAATCAATGAGTAGGAATTGCCGTAGCATATTTCCTTCTAATTGTGATCAGACTTTCCTTATGAATATCACCCAAATATAACCATTTGTTCTATATTTGGTATTGATGGTTTGACATTTGACACGTTTTAGTAAGGCTACGTAATATTTGTTTGATTGTTATGATATGCACCCTTCAACGGCAGTATGTAATGTGCTAGCGACTTAGCCACAGTACTTTAATATTCTTCCATTCTAAAATTAGTCCTTAGCTGGTAGCATGTGGTACAATAACAATTACATACTTACTGCATGCAATAATTAGCCAGTGACGCGAAAATGGGCCGAAGTTTGGGAGAGGAGAGCCGGCTTGGGGAAGAGTCAAGTCATTTCGCATTGGATTCCTCCCATACAATACCCATAGTGACAATGATACACTCATCACAAGATGGAAGGGAGCGCTGCTTTGTATGCCCCTCCCGCGGTAACGCTGCCCTTGTGTGTAGGGTGCCCCTAGGATTGCATGTAGTGTGTGATGACACCATACATTTGTGTAATGTTACCCTTATTTCTCCAGGTTGTGTCGAAAAGACGCCACGCCCTACTTCCCCCAATGAACTGCCATGGAGGACATGCTACACAAGTACAAAAACCAGAACGGCCACCTCTGCCAACCATAACAGAGGTTGGACTGAGGTCCGACGTATACCTAACCGTTATGCATGACCATCACTGTTAGGTACTCACGAACTGAGCCGTCAGAGCAATCTTGTAGCGCAACTTTGCCAGCGCACGAGTTAATTTTGTTGGAATAAGTGCTCGCCCGACCGGCTCGCCGATAGATTTGGAGGCAGGATAACGTGGCAGCCATCGGTGGCGCAGATGGCGGGAGGCGGCGCGTCATGCACCCCAAGCCGAGTGAGCATAGATGGCGGCGGCGCGGCGCTCACGCGGGAACGCGCACGCGGTGCGCATGGAGTCGACCACGTCGACGACGTTGGTGTCACCGCTGTAACACAACTGATCGTATTGTTCGTATTGCTCATATTGTTCGTATTTCTCGCATTGCTCGCATTGCTCGTGCTAAGTGCAGGTTGGTGGTGCACCGTGTGTCCTATTGTGCACCGTGTGTCCTATATATACGTGTCCTATTGTGGGAAAGTGTATTCTTTTTTCGAGCGTTGGGGAGAGAAAGACCGAATATGCCACGAGGAAATATTCACACTGGAATTCGGTGGAACCCTCGTGTTCCAGGGAGTTCAGCTACCTCGCGGGTTAATTTTGCATCCCGAATGCCACACAGCATAGGATACGTGATCGAACCAGGCGAGCCACCGGTCGCCACACCAGAGCCACCAGTCGTCACAACACACCAGCATCAGGGCGAGCCAGCAGTCGTCACAACATACCAGCATCAAAGCATCAGGCGAGCCAGCAGCCGTCACAACATACACAACAAACACCACAGCATCAGGCGAGCCACTCGCACACCAGCATCAGCGAGCCAGCAGTCGTCACAACACACCAGCATCAGACGAGCCACCAGTCGTCACACCAGACTAGCAGAAACAACAATCAGGCAAGCCACCAGTCGTCACACAACCAGCATCAGGCGAGCCAGCTCAACAGCATAGAAGCGAGCCAGCAGTCGTCACAACGCACCAGTATCAGACGAGCCATCGGTCGCCACACCAGACTAGCATCAGGCGAGCCAGCAGTCGTCACAACACACCAGCATCAGGCGGGCCAGCAGTCGTCACAACACACCAGCATCAGGCGAGCCACCGGTCGTCACAACACACAAGCATCATACGAGCCATCGGTCGTCACAGCACACCAGCATCAGACGAGCCACCGGTCGTCACAATACACCAGCATCAGACGAGCCACCGGTCGTCATAACACACCAGCATCAGACGAGCCACCGGTCATCACAGCACACCATCATCAGACGAGTCACCGGTCGTCACAGAACACCACCATCAGACGAGCCACCGGCCGTCACAACACATCATCATCTGGCGAGCCACCGGTCGTCATATTTTACTAAGGGGTAGACGACACAGAAAGTAGTGGCGTTTTGTTTGGGATTTCGAACACTTTCGATTCATATGCAAAAACATAGATTTAACATGTTTCTCGAATTTTCGCGAATATTCTAATTCTTCCTTCCCCATAGAAACGTTTAGTGTTCAATTCCCATATGGGTTTCTTCAGCCATATTGTTTGACTACCCGACACGGCCCAAGACAACCATTTTTGTCAAAATCGTAGGGGCCTGCCCATAGACTCGAAATTTTTAGATGCCCGTACAATTTTTCCTAAGGGGCAGACGACATAACAATTAGGGTCGTTTGATTTCGAGCACTTTCGCCTGATATGCAACAATATATATTTCACATGTTTCTCGAATTTTCGCGAATATTCTAGTATTTATTTCCCCATAGAAACTTTTAGTGTTCAATGCTCATATAGGTTTCTTCAGCCATATTCATTGGCTACCAGACCCGGGCCTAGGCAGTGATTTTTGTCAAAATCGTAGGGGCCTGCCCATAGACTCGAAATTTTGAGATGCCCATATAATTTTTCCTAAGGAGTAGACGACATAACAAGTAAGGTCGTTTTGTTTGGGATATCGAGCACTTTCGACTGATATGCAACAAGATATCTTTAATATGTTTCTCGAATTTTGGCGAATATTCTAATTGTTCTTTCCCCATAGAAACTTGTTTAGTATTCAATTCCCATATAGGTTTCTTCAGCCATATTGATCGACTACCCGACCCGGACCTAGACAATGATTTTTGTGAAAATCGCAGGGGCCTGCCCATAGACTCGAAATTTTGTCATGCCCATACAATATTTCCTAAGGGGTACACGAAATAAAAATTAGTGACGTTTTGTTTGGAATTTCGAGCACTTTCGATTGATATGTAACAAGATATCTTTAATATGTTTCTCGAATTTTGGCGAATATTCTAATTGTTTTTCCCCATAGAAACTTTTAATATTCAATTCCCATATAGGTTTCTTCAGCCATATTGATTGACTACCCGACGCGGACCTAGACAGTGATTTTTGTGAAAATCGTAGGGGCCTGCCCATAGACTCGAAATTTTGTCATGCCCATACAATTTGTCCTAAGGGACAGACGAAATGAAGAGTATGTTCATATTGTTTGGGATTTCGAGCACTTTCGATTGATATGAAGCACGTTAGATTCGATGTCCACCGAGATCGAAGGGGCCGTCGATCCCTGCGAATCCCTGCTGAATCCCTGCTGAATCTCTGCTGAACCTCTGCTTACTTCCACTACATAAAAAACTAAACCCAAGCTCGTATGCCGCAAAAACACCGTTATTAAACGCCGCAAAATATCATTATTTTAAAAGGTACACCAAAGTTCGCATTCAAACCTTGATGACATCACAGGTTTTTATTCGTATATTGCAGAAATTGGTAGCATCAGGCAAGTTTCAATTTCACTGCATGGGGAGTGACTTTTTCAGGCGTACCGGACCACAGAGGTCATTTGCACCACCTTTTTGAAGCGAGTACGTTACATGTCTGACTATAAAAGCGGGTGTTTGCGATCAAGGTGCAGGCATGTGGACGTTTACGTAAAGGGAATTTTACGTTATAGTTTGTGTGATATTTTAGGCGCTGAAGGCGGGGCTAGGATGGGGATATCCCCCTAATGTCTAGATGGCAGGGGCGTCGATTTGTATCCTTTTGTGGGGGCCAGGGCCCCACCAGTGTTGATCTTGGACCCCCCCAATGTTGATTTGGCCCCCCCAATAACATTTGCTATTTTTATGCTCATAAAAAAGTTGAAGGAAAAAAAGAAGAAAAACACCATGCTAGGTACATAGAAAATGTAGTTGATGTTAACCAGCACATTTTGTAATAAAAAAACCGATTTGGGTTAGATAGTGGACTGACTCTCCACCTTTTGCTACAAAATTCAAAATGGTGTGCACAAAAACAAATTGTCATTGTCAAACTTGCATACAATCCAGTCCCGTGAACAACAATCAGTTATCATTGAGAGTGTGGATATACAAACTATAATTAACCTCAACAGCCCACTCATCACACTATCAGCTTGATACTTGCCTGGTACCTAGGCACCTAGGTACATGCTGCAGAAAGACTTAGAAGAGCTTGTGAAGTGGTCCAAAAATGGCAGATGAAATTAAATTTTGATAAGTGCAAAATCATGCATGTACGCAGGGGCGTCGATTTGTATCCTTTTGTGGGGGCTATGGCCCCACCAATGTTGATCTTGCCCCCCAATGTTGATTTGGCCCCCCCAATAACCTATGCTATTTTATGCTGATAAGAAAGCTAAAGGGGAAAAATGAAAAGCACCATGCTAAGTAGAAACATTGATGTTAACCAGCACATTTTGTACTGAATAGAAACAGATTTGGATTAGATAGTGGACTTACTCTCCACCTTTTGCTGAAAAAATGTAAAATTGTGTGCAAAAACAAATAAAATAGCTGGAATTCCCTCCACTGTGGAAGTACAGCTTACATCTTTCTGGGTTGTTTGGTTGGCTATTTGGGTTTATGGGCGCATTGACTGCGTTGGTCAT
This sequence comes from Ashinkailepas kermadecensis, assembly GCA_034440615.1. Classification (NCBI taxonomy): domain Eukaryota; kingdom Metazoa; phylum Arthropoda; class Thecostraca; family Neolepadidae; genus Ashinkailepas; species Ashinkailepas kermadecensis. The sequence goes on along the minus strand of JAOTOM010004291.1, from coordinate 214,074 downwards.
ACAGCGCCCATACAACTTTTCTTGTTCCCACCTTAAAGCACAATAATACCCGAAAGCTTCAAAAAAAAAATTACAACCATGTTCACAACAAAATATAATTTTGTATTCAAAATCAGCTTAGGTTAGGTTAGGCTCGGTTAGGTTTCTTTTTTAAGGTTGAGAATTTTCAGAACATAAATTAAGTGAAATTTTAATTTAGTTTAATTTTTGTTCTCAAAAGATAGGTTAGGATAGGCTAGGTTAGGTTTTGTTGCATGAAAAAAAAACATTTATGTTTATGCGATGTTACCGAACTCAGCCTTTTTGGCATTATTTTGCTCACAACCTGAAAAGTAAGCACAGAAAATAAGTGGGTCCAATCATCTAAGTCACCTTCATAAACATGGTATTCTGCATATTTTTTTTTGTTTTAAAGGAAAAAAGAACACCTTAGACTGCAAGGTTACCAAATGATTTGCAATTTTTTGGGAAACTTTTTTTATTTTAAAAAAATGTTTTCCAACTTGAAAGGCCTAAACTAACCTAACTTAACCGAACCTAACCCATTTGCTTGCTATATGGAGGCAAATGTGTGTAAAAACTTGTCTTGTTACCACCTTAAAGCACAATAATACCGATTTGGCTAGGTTAGGCTAGTTTAGTTGTTTACCTTGGAAAAATTGTTCAATCATTTTCAAAAATAAAATAAAATCGGAAATTTTCCTTCAAAAGCAGCTGACATTAGGTTCGGGTAAGTTGGGTTTGGTTGTTCAATTTACAAAATGTTCAGAATATATATTGCTTAATTTTTGTTTCTATTTTTTTTCTCCAAAGCAGGGGCGTCGATTTGTATCGATAGACACTAGCGCGCATTAAATGTCACACATCGTGATGGGGGTTCCTCAGAACATCCAAAATCGTAACATCCAAATAAAAAATTCCAGTTACAGAAATTCCAGCGCCTAAAGTCTAAATTTGAAGTTACAGTGACAAATGTGACGGAGGTAAGACATTTGTGGTGCAATTGCGCGCAGTGTTTAATCCGGAGGCCAATCTCATGTGACGTCGTACTGATTCGTTTTTTGTACTTCGCACATTCTGATGTATCTGTGGATTGGTGTGATTTTAAATAGTGAATAAATAGCTTGCTGATATTTAATTCACAAAGGAACAGTAGTTGAAGAAGTTGGCAGGTAAGCTTGCAAAAGTTCAGTCCCATGCTTTTTTCTGATTTGTGCTCAGGGTTTCCATGTTAATATCACATAACTACCACGTTTGTCTTCAAGAAGAGCTGTTTTTAGTTTACTTTTATTAATATTTTCATTCCACTGCTCTTAGTGCCCTTTCTGCCCAGTATTGGGGCACCTAGTGTTGTATTTCCGTCCAGGGGTTGGCACACCTTTTGGTAAATTTACAGCTTAAGGTAATTTCTGATTATTTTTTTTCCATGCAATGTTTAGGAATGTGATGAACATGATGTTTCTGCTCATTTTGGTAAATTTGTGTTTTAAGGTGTTTTATGAATTCGTGGAATGTATCATTTCAATGCAATGTTAATGAATGTGACTCAGATGATGGGACCACTCATTTTCTATACAAATGCCTACATTTCAGGTTGTGAGCAAAATAACACCAACAAAAAGCTTTGAATTAGGTGACATAGGGTAAAGTATTTTTTTTTAATACAAAAAATGCATCATAACCTAACCTAACCTAGCTTAACCTCCCCTTGGAGAAAAACAAAACCAAAACATCAAGTTGTAAAAATTTCAAGCAATGTATTTTTTTTACAATAAAAAAATGTAACCCAACCTAATCTAACATAAGCTGCTTTTAAAGAAAAAGGATCTATTTCTTTCAAATTTTGGAACAATTTTTGCAAAAAATGTCGAACTTAAAACACTTAAACTAATCTAACATCACCAAACATAGCCCATTTGTTTGCTTTATGGAGGAAAATGTGTAATAACTTGCCTTGTTACCACCTTAAACCACAATAATTCTGGTTAGATTAGGATGGGTTAGGTTTTTTCATTTGTAAAATTTCAAGAAAATAAATTGCTAGATATTTTTCCAATCTTGTTTTTATAGTTGTTTTCTCCAAGGTCAGGTCTTTTAATTGCTATGTTACCTAACTCAAAGCCCATTTTTAATGTTATTTTGCTCACAACCTGGAAAGTAAGCATTTGCACAGAAACTGAGTAGTGCTATCAGCTTAGTGGCATTCATAAACATTGCACTGGAAATTTAAATATAAAAATATTAATTAAACACATAAAAGCACAAATTGAATGTCCTTTCCTCTGCAAATGCATGCCTTTCAATTGGGAGTAAAAAATAACACCAAAAAATGGTGTGGAGTAAGGAAATATAGCATGCAAATAATGTTCAAGATGTATGATAACCTTACCTAACATAGTTCAACTTCCATACAAGAAATTAATTGTTTTTAATTTAAATTTTCGAGGCATTTTCTCAAATATTTTCAACTTAGAAAACCTAACCTAAGCTAGCCTGAACCGTTTGTTATTTTTTTGTAGAAAAATAATTGACAAAAATTATTTCCCAACAAATGATACTTTTTATAACTTACAACAAAAGCCTAACCTAACCTGACAAACCTAACCCCTTTTTATGCTTCATCGAGGTAGAATGTGTGTAAAACTTGTCTTGTGGTTACCTTAAGCTGTGATAATACCTGGCTTTTTGGGTAATTTTTCAGCTTATGGTACTCTGACTTCTTTGAATTTCTTTTTTTAATGCAGTGTTTGTTAATGTGCTGAACATGATGTAACCGCTCATTGCCTCTGCAGATGCACACTTTTGAATTGTGAGGACAAATAACATGGAAAAGGGGCTTGGATTTTAGTAATATAGGATGAAAAATAATGTTCAGATAAAAAAACATGTAACATAACCTAACCTAACCTAGCCTAGATTTCCATGCAAGAAATGATTATTTTTATGCCCAATTTTTCCCCCCCCAAAAAAAAAATTTGTTCTAAAACATTTTCAACTTAAAAAGTCTAACATAACCTAATCTAGCTTGAACCGTTTTTGAAGTTTTTTTTATTTACTAACTTACAACAAAAGCCTAGCCTAACGCAACTAGGCAAAACCTAGCTCCTTTGAATGATTTGTGGAGGTAAAATGGGTGTAAAACCTGTCTTGTGGTTACCTTAGACTGCAATAATATCTATTTTTGTGCTAATTGGTGCACGTGATGAACCTCCATCTGCATGCTGCATGAGAGCATTGCACTTATTGCTTCACAAAGAACAATAACATCTTTAAAGTACTATATTTTCAGGAATGGAATCCTGTGCTGATAACATTTTCTGAGTTATAAATTTGCAGATCAGATCTACATCATTTGTGTTAATAAATATGAGAAATTCATGGAAATGCATACACCGGTTTGTGGACCAGAAATTATTCTGATGATTTCTGATGTATTGGAAAATGACAAATTTTCATGATGGAAGCAGGCAAAGTTAAAGTACTTATATCTCAATAAGTGTTCAGTTCACTAACAAGACAGCAAATTCACTCAAATAGCACTCAAGATGCCAGGCGGCCCAATCTTTTTGCAAGTTTGAAATCGATGACAGTGCTTTCTTGAATCATGTTTAAAGCACATGAAGGAAATGTATTGCTGACACTTGTTAGGAACTGATGTGTGTAACGTTAATTAACATTTCTAATGTCCTGATGTTTGTACACAAAATATAGCTCACTATTGTAAATAGGATGGGAAGTATGATGCCATATATCATGGCTAATTTATGGTCAAACTGTTATGGAGCAGATTCCCTGCATTGTTACTTAGTTATTTGGGCTTTAGGGCACATACCATGTTGATCACATAGCTCCCTGCATTGTTGTTAACTGATACATCAGTATGTTTGCAAATTCACTTATGAGTGAATCCATACCATTCTCACTGGGGTATAAAAGCTACATTATAACATTGCTTATACCGGGCGGCTGTGTCGGTGCAGTGACGGCACGTTAAACTTTCGGTCAAAATTCTGCCGTTGAACTTGAATTAATGGATCGGGTGGTGGGGCCAGGGTTCACGCAACAAGCTCTGCTTAGCAATCGGACCCTGGTTCATAAAGCCACCCCAACAAGCAGTGGCGCAACCAGGATTTCAGTTCGGGGGCAGGGTTGGAGAGCGGGCCTCCTCGCAAGCGGGCCCCCCTCATGTTTTTTTTTAAAGTCTGCGGAAAACATGCACTTACTTTTGAGCGGGCCCCTATGTTTGTAAAAAGTGGGCCAGGTTCGAAGCGGGCCCCTGGTTCCAGAGAGCCCCTGGTTCAAGACAGGGCCCCAGGTTGAAGCGGGCCCCTGGTTCTAAGCGGGCTATTGGTCCAATGCGGGCCCCTGAATCAAAATGGGCCCCGGTTCGAGACGGGCCCTGGTTAAAACGGGCCCCCAGATTTTCAGTTGGTTCAAAGGGGCCTTATTCGAGCCACAGATCCGATTCGCGGGCCCCTAGCCAGGGCTCTGAGTAGGGTGGCCCACTCCGAGCCAGGGGCCCGCTTCGCGGGCCCCTGGCTCGGAGCGGGCCCCAAAAAATTGTGGGGGGCCCATGGCCCCTTGCCCCCCCTGGTTGCGCTACTGCCAACAAGAACTCGGATGAAATTTATTTTAAAAAAAAAAATGCATATAACAGAAACCCATCTCGATTGTCCTACTTACTCCGGACACCATAGAAGTCAATGAAGCCAATGAAAACCATAGAAGTCAATGAAAATGTTACTTCATCCCCTGTATTGTTAATGGAAACAAGTCTCTTGAACCATATGTTATGTCCTTCACAGTGTTGCTCCATCCACCTCCAACTCCAACCCTGACCAAGCTTCAGGAGCTCATCCATCTCCAAAGTAGTGTGTTGAAGAAGGTATGTATTGCAGCATAACTACTGTGACCGGAATTCCATGATATCCATGTTGCCTTACAATCCATCCTTGCTGATCCATGTAGCAGATGTTTGACTTTCCTCAAACTGTCTGGATAACTGGGGAGTTGAAATCACATGTGTGATGAAACAGATGAACTATTCCTGGATTCTTATGTTGCATCATTGCATGGCACAGTGACATACCGAATGGGGAGGGGGAGTTGTGGGAAGTTGCCTCACCCCCCCCCCGTCCTGATAGGTTGTGGGTCCCCCAAGAATCCGCCGAGCTTAGGAAAAAAATGCGCTATGCTCCCTAAGAATTTCACTCGGTCTACCAAAAATCGCACCGGGGCTCAGAAAAATGACATTGGGGGCCCCCAATCGTAGCGCAGGGGCCCCGATAATGACGCTGGGGCCTGAAAAGTTTGCACCTGGGCCCCTGAAAATCACGTTGGGGCCGCAAACAAGTCGTGCCGGGATTCAAGAAAATCACGACGGGGGCCACAAACGGTCGGGCCGGGGCCTCCTGAAAATCACGCCGAGACTGGGGTATTAAGAATTATCACCCGGGCCCCTGAAAATCACGCCAGAGGCCTGACAGGTCCCACCGGGGCTCTAAAAGTCTCGTTGAGATCACCCAACAAATGAAGCCGGGTGAATGAAAAACAGTCCGGACACGGAAAATCAATCTGGGATCTCAACAATAGCTCCAAAAGCCCACAAAACTTGTTGGGCCCCCACAAACGTGTCGTAGCCACCGCAAGGGATCCCAACAAGTGACGACGGGGCCCCAAAAAATCGCACTTAGACAAAAACAAACTCACGCCGCTTCTCTTGAAAATCTCACTGGGGCAAAAACGTCGTGCCGGAGCCCCACAAGTTGCAGCTGGCTTCCCAAGTACCAATATATACCCGGAATGTCACCTTGCGGACGGAAAAATTGCGTCAAGGATCCACAAAATAAGAAGTCGTCGGATGCCGGAAAAGAAACCTGTTTGGGCACCGGAAAAAACGCACCGAGAGCCAGAAGAATCGTACCGGGTTCCAAAAATAGCCGGCAGGGGGCTTATAAAAATAGACTTCACCACAAAAACCACAAGGAGACTCCATCGAATTGACCAGAGCACCGGCAAATTAAGAATGGGTCCCGAAATAAAATTATCCGAAGGGCCTTTCTACTCTCGATCGTGCAATCTGCGGAAAAAACACGTTGAGCAGTCGCAGTGGCGTACTAAATGGAAAAATTCCCCTCCCTAACGTTAGGCACCAAGGAAATACTTTCACCCATCGTCATCACCGTTCAGGTCTGCTGTGCTCTGATGCTTCAGCAATGCCGGTGTGTTTTAGCTTGCATCTGATCGCTGAAGTATTTTTATTTAAGCCGGTGTGTGTTTGTTGGTGTGTGCAGTGAGGAGGAGGGTAACAGTGACGGTGACGGTGACGATAGATCCGAGACCACTATATGGCACTGCAGTCGCATGCTATTACTCAGAGTTGTTATGTTGGTGAGTTCGAGTCTCACCTGTCGCTACTCTTCGCCCGCGACCAATCGGCGTGAGAGATTGGCGACGCTATATGACACAACGGTCGACGTGTCGTAGAACCAATGACCAACCAAGAGTTGTTATGTTGAAATGTACTGAGCACTGCTTTTTTAAGTATGTGACTTCACCAGTTATTGGGCGATTTTCCCCGTCGGTGAGGATGCTGAATAAACATGAACATACACATCGTCGAATAAGAAATCAGAATTTCTGAGATCTGAAAATATAGTGGGCTAAATCCGATGAGTTTTTTTTGGGTGGGGGGGGGGTGTCTAGTGTTTTGGCACTTCGGCCCCCCCAATGTTTTTCAAAAATCGACACCCCTGCCCACCAGTAGGACGCTCGTACACCGACTGATTTGCAGTCGTACTACAAACTGGATAAAACCCGCGCATTCCCCGCTGAGGGCGCTAGTGCCCTTACTATGTATGACGTTTTGGTCGTTAGTACTAACTAGGGATGCACCGGATAGTGAATTCTGATATCCGGCCGAATAGTATATCCGGCCAGATCGTGAGTAATATCCGGCCCGGATAATCCGGCCGGATACTGAACCTTTTAGGTTCCCACCATTCCACCTTCTTTCCTCAAGTGTATGCATTAAAAATGCAGGTGATTGCAGGCCCCCCAAAACCCCTCTTCATTAAGCAAGCAAGCAATGGCATGCTTTATCCCAAACTGGCGGATCCAGGGGGACAAAATGGGCATTTGCCCCCCAAACGAAAATGGTGCGGGGAAAACCACGTTTTCGCCCCCCCCCAAACGGCGGCAAACTGAAATCTTTGCCGCATTACAGACAGGCCAACATCGCTCCCCCCCCGCTCCCCCGTGGACACGACAAATACCACACCAACAATTACTTCCCTCCCCCGCCGGGCCGACCCACCCCCAACCCGGTCGACGACAAACACCATGCAACATCGCTCTCTCTCCCCCCCAGATCGACGACACAACACCACGTCAACATCGCTCCCTACACCCCCCCTCTCCCTCGGTCGACAAGTGCTGGTTAATTTCCCCCCCCCCCCAAACTGGAGCGCCCCAGGTCCCAAACCTCAGCTCAGTATAGAGGATTTTTATTTGCCGGCGCTTGGCATTTCGCTCACATCCGAAGTCCGTCGGAGCGGGACGCCGGGGATGGAGGCGCCAGGGAAACATTTTGCACGCGCGCGCATAGCTTTTTAACACAATTTGCTGGCCTGCTGCGGCATTCGCGTTGGCATTCATTCACCTGGAACGCCAGGCGTCAGGAGCGTCCGTCTTCACAATTGTTTCAGGTTTAATCTTCTACGTAGTTGGCCTGCGGCTTAGGTGGCATGGAGGGGCACTCGCGTTCCTCATTCGTTTGGGCTATATTCAAACTGTGCGACGACAGCGATACCTATGCAGAATGCAAAATCTGCAAAAGACTTATCAAGAGAGGCCACGAAAGCGCGGGACAGAAAACCTTCAGCACGACTCCGCTCCACAATCACGCGAAAATGAAACATCCGGACGAGTACGAAACGGCCAAGCAAGCGAATCGCGGCTGTTTTGCGTCTGTCTCAACCTTTGGAGAGGAAGGTACGCCAAAGGATCGGAAGATTTCCGCTATTAAGAAGCAGCTATCGATCCAAGAATCATTTGAGTCAAGGAAGATCTGGGACATTAACGACAGCTGCGCCAAGGACATCAACAGGGCCGTGATGATAATGATGGCCGTGGACAACCAGCCGTTCTCAATCGTAGAAGACGACGGCTTCATCGACCTCGTCGCCAAACTTCAGCCGCGGTATCTCCTGCCCAGCCGGCGCTACTTTTCCGACGCCATGCTGCCGAGGCTGTACGACGAAGTGAAGGGCGAGGTTCTGTCTGAGCTAGAGAGCTGTGACGGCAGCTACGTCTCCTTCACGTCCGACATCTGGACATGCTCATCGTCGCAGGAAACGTTCGTCAGCCTTTCTGGCCACTGGATCAAGAGCAATTTCCAGCGTCGAGACGTCGTCCTGAAAGCGGCCCACTTTCCGGCATCACACAGTGGCATCAACATCTCGGAGGTGCTGACGAAGATGTGGGACGAGTGGAACCTAGTCAGAAGTCGGCGGCATCTACTGATCCGTGACGGGGCCTCCAACATGACTCTGGGTTGCGAGCTGGCCGATATTCCGGCCGTCCACTGCACTATCCACCGTCTTCAGTTGGTGGTTAGCGACGCCATCCGGTCGCAGCCGGCTGTGAACGCGCTCCTGACCAAGTGTCGGAGGCTGGTGACTCACTTCGGCCACTCGTCAGTGTCCTGCACTACCCTCAAGGAGCTCCAGCGAGCTGAAGGCCTGCAACCGCGACTTCTGGTGCAGGACGTTCCGACGCGGTGGAACAGCTCGTACTTGATGGTGCAGAGACTGGTGGAGCTGAAGCGGCCAGTTCTTCTCTACCTGGCAGACCACGAAGATCTGCCGCAGATGACTGCGAGCGATTGGCAGCTGTGCGGAAGCCTCCTGCACGTGCTGAAACCATTCTTCGATCTCACGAAGGAGATGAGCTCGGACAACGCCACGTTGTCCAGCGTCATTCCCAACATCACCTGCCTGGAGCTATACCGGACAAGGATTGATCAGAAGGCGGCCGGCGCCCAGAAACTACGCGAGTCACTGCTACAAGCGCTGCGCCTCCGCTTCCTAACCGCAGCTGACAGCTCCAAAGCGATGAATATCCTTCTGGAGAAACACTATGTGACTGCCACAGCGATCGACCCCAGATACAAGCTCAACTTCTTCAAGAAGTCTGAAGAAAAGGACAACGCCAAGACGCTGCTCCTCAGCGAGGTTCTTCAGCTGCTGGGGGCGCAGGACGAAGAAGTTGCTGCCACTGACAGCAAATGCGCCGACAGCCCCGCGTCTAGCACAGGGTCAAGTGGTGAGGAAGACCTATTCGGCAGCTGCTTCACACAGATGGTGAGCCAGGGCCAGGCACCAGCTGCGAAGCGACAACGCCGTGACGGCCAGGGTGACCTGAAGACTGCAGCGGAAGAAGTGCAGAACTTCTTCACGCTCCCCCTCTCACCTCGCGAGACGGACCCAGTCCAGTGGTGGGGCGAAACAGGGCGAGCAAGTTCGTTCCCTCGCCTGCGCGCTCTCTCGCGTAAACTCCTGTCCGCCCCGTCGTCCTCCGTGTTCTCCGAGAGAATGTTCTCGGAGTACGGAACAATCTTCGAGGACAGGAGGAGCAGGCTTCTGCCGCGCCGCGGGGAGCAGCTCCTGTTTCTTCACCACAATGTGAAGCATTTCTGAACCAGGTCGTGTTTTGATTGACGTCACTCAGTGTAACTCAGCGTCACAGCGTCACTGAATGCTGAGTACGCACTTACAATCTTCGAAGGGACAATAAAGATCATACGCTTGGTCGTTTTTTATCGTCTGCTTGTTGTGTTAGGGGACACCCAAGTGGTGAACACTAACTGGAAATCGTTGCAAGCAATGGAAAATATCCGGTATCCGGCCGGATAGCAAAAAATATCCGGCCGGATAACGAATAGTTGAAAATTCGTGATATCCGGCCGGATACCCGGCCGGATAGTCTATCCGGTGCATCCCTAGTACTAACGGCAGCGCTAACGATGTTGTTCAGGTTTAATGACGTCGTGGCGATGAAGTTTGAGACGATTCCGGTTGTTCTGGTTTTGTTAGGTTAGGCTATGTTATACTGCGCTATATCATAATTGCTATGCTACGTTATATTGGCATAGGTTTAATTAGATTAGGTTAGGTTAGGTTATTCTATTCAGTTATTATTTATTTATCGAAATGTATGATCTTGAAATTCTTGAATTGAAGCAGAAGTTTTTGCAGACAACTTAAGCCGAGCCGACTCGATAGGCCTTGGGCGAGCCAGTATTTTAATAGCCGTGCATCAGTGGAAAGACGTTTGCTCTGTGCTCCAATGCGTCACGAAATTATTTTATTTTTCTTTTCGGGACAATTACGCAAGTTTAGAGTCTCTTTTTCAGAAGGTACCGCGGCGTCGATCCCAGTCCAGGTATGTGACAGTATCTGGGACATTATTTGCTCCGAATTAATTACACAGCCGGGAGGTTCACAGCTTCCCTTCGAAGCATCGAAGCTTTACAAACAGCAGTCGGAGCGCTGTGCTAATCGGTCCGACAACACCAGCGAGGAAAAAACAAACGACCCACAGCCTGGACCATCCCTTTCAGGTATGCGAAATGTTTCCAGCGTTAACCCGTAAAATTCATGTGTGGGACAAACCCAATATCCCTGGCAACAAAAACTAAGCCACGCGTCACGCCACGTGTCATCAGCCATGCCACGTGACAAATGCGTGTCATGTATCTGACGAAACAATTCAAGATGACAGGAAGACAGGAACAAATTGAAGAACATGATTCGATTTTCTTGAGTGAAATCTTGAGATTTTCACCACACAAAACCACAAATTTTTCGGCGCACTTCGAGCGCCGAAAGCTTTCTCTATTTCATCACATTTTTTGTGTCGCCCCCCCCATACAAATACTGGCTGCGTCACTGCGAGTGTGTGTGTCTGTGTGCATGCGTGCGTGTCCAAGTATGTAAATTTGCGCGCGTGTAGGTCAAGGGCTTCGCCACCGGGGGGGACAGAGGGGAAGTCGCCCCCCCCTGCCGTGAGACTGGGCACCCCCCTAAAATTTGAGGAGGCCCCTATCCGGAAATGCACAGCAAAAAAGCTGAGCAAGGAGGCCAACGGGACAGAAGATCATGCTGTCAAGGAGGCCCCAAGACTGACGAGGCCCCCAGGAAATATAATCAGGTTTCTATGAGAGACGTAGAACAGAGATTGGAAGGAGGCCCCCAGGACGAAAATGAGGCCCCAAGACGTAGAACAGAGATTGGGAGGAGGCCCCCAGGACGAAAAGGTGGCCCCCAGGACGAAAAGGAGGCCCCCAGGACGAAAAGGAGGCCCCAGGACGAAAAGGAGGCCTCCAGGACGAAAAGGAGGCCTCCAGGACCATAAGGAGGCCCCTAGGACGAAAAGGAGGCCCCTAAGACGTAGAACAGAGATTGGGAGGTGGCCCCCAGAACGCAAAGGAGGCCCCCAAGACGTAGAACAGAGATTGGGAGGAGGCCCCCAGGACGAAAAGGAGGCCCCCAGGACGAAAAAGAGGCCCCTAAGACGTAGAACAGAGATTGGGAGGAGGCCCCAGGACGAAAAGGAAGCCCCCGAGACGTAGAACAGAGATTAGGCGGAGGCCCCCAGGACGAAAAGGATGCCACCAGGACGAAAAGGAGGCCCATAAGACGTAGAACAGAGATTGGGAGGAGGCCCCCCAGGACGAAAAGGGGGCCCCAGGACGAAAAGGAGGCCCCCAGGACGAAAAGGAGACCCCCAAGACGAAAAGGAGGCCCCCAGAACGAAAAGGATGCACCCAAGGACGAAAAGGAGGCCCCCCGAGACGTAGAACAGAGATTGCGATGATGTCCCCAGGACGAAAAGGAGGCCCCCAGGACGAAAAGGAGTCCCCTAAGACGTAGAACAGAGATTGGGAGGTGGCCCCCATGACGAAAAGGAGGCCCTCAGGACGAAAAAGAGGTCTCCAGGACGAAAAGGATGCCCCCAGGACGAAAAGCAGGCACCCAGGACGATAAGAAGGCCCCCAGGACGAAAAGGAGGCCCCCAAGACGAAAAGGAGGCCCCTAAGACGTAGAACAGAAATTGGGAGGTGGCCCCAGGACGAAAAGGAGGCCCCCAGGAAGAAAAGGATGCCCCCAGGACGCAAAGGACGCCCCCAAGACGTAGAACAGAAATTGGGAGAAGGCCCCCAGGACGAAAAGGAGGCCCCCCAGGACGAAAGGAGGTCCCCATGACGAAAAGGAGGCCCCCAGGACGAAAAGGAGGGACCCAGGACGAAAAGGAGGTCCCTAAGACGTAGAACAGAGATTGGGAGGAGGCCCCCAGGACGAAAAGGAGGCCTCCAGGACGATAAAGAGGCCACCAGGACGAAAAGGAGGCCCTAAGACGTAAAACAGAGATGGGGGGAGGCCCAGGACGAAAAGGAGGCCCCCAGGACGAAAGTAGGCCCCCAGGACGAAAAGGATGCCCTCAGGACGGGAAGGATGCCACCGAGACGGGCAAGAAGCCACCCAGGTTAGACGAAAAGCTTCCGGTGGGTGGCAGAATATTCTGAATTTGGAAAACGAGGCCCCCAAGACGGAAGAGGATGCTCCTGCAATATACAATTAAGACATGATAGGGGAGATTTCTCTGGACGCAAGAGGGGCCCCAAGACGGGTAAGAAGGTCTCCGCAGGAATGAGAGAAGGCCACCGAGACCAGCCAGATGAGGCCCATATTTTGGAAGAGGAGGACCCTAGAAGAGAATATCTAGGACTAGGACGCAAAAGCACCCTGGTAAGAGGATAATGAGGCTCCAAACACAGACGAGGAGGCCTCCATGACGTGAGAGGAGGCCACTAATTTGAAAAAGGAGTCACCAAGGAGAGGGTAGGAGTCCCCAGAAATCAAGAGAGTGTCAAAAATGGCATGGAGGAAACCAGGATTGCAAAGGAGGCCCCAATACCGGAAGGGAGGCCCCAGAATATGAGAGGAAGCTCTAAGACGGAAAAGGAAGCCAGTGGATATGAGAACAGGTTTTGGAGACGCAAAGGCAGGCCCCAAACGGGTGAGGTTCCACCGAGATAGAAAATGATGATCCAGAGACGTGGCAGGAGGCACCTAATTCGGAAGAGGACGACACAAGATTGGAAATGAGACCCCATGATGAACGAGGAGGCCCCTAAAATAGGAGAGAAAGGCCATTGGATAAGAGAGATGACTCCCAGGCAGAAAAGAAGGCTCGAAGACGGCTAAGAAGGTCCCCGGGAAATAACAAGGCCACTGAGATAGGAAAGGTTGTCAGTAATTTGGCAGAGGACGTGCCTGAGAGAGAAGAGGAGTCCACCAGGAGATAAGAGACCACCCTTAAGATGGGTAAAGATCGAATCCGCAGAGAAGAGCAGGAGGCCCCCAAGACGTGAGAGGAGGCCCCTAATTTGAAAAAGAAGGCCTCTAGAAGAGAAATGAGGCCCCTGCCAGACTCGAGAGGAGTCCCTCAAGAAGGAGTAGGTCTCCAGGACCAAATGAGACCCCAAAGACCGGAAAGAGTTCCCAGGAAATGAGAGGAGGCCCTTAAGATGGGAGTGGTAGCAGGTATGGAAGGAGGTGAGGTTTCCAAAATTGAAGATCCCCTCAAGACGGGTAAGGCTTTGCCAGGATAAAGGAGGAGGCCCACGAGGCGTGGCAGGAGGCTCCTAATTTGGCAGAGAATGTCCCTCGAAGATGAGAGGAAGTCCCATGCCATGTTAAAGGGGCCCCAGAATGCAAGAGGAAGCCCTCCAAGACGGGAGAGGAGGACCATTGAATATGGAGGAGGGTAGGACACACAAGGAGACGTCGAAAACCGGTAAAAAAAAGCTCTAGGAAATGAGACGAGACCCTTAAGACGCTACAGGACTCCTACAATTTGCAAGAAGAAGCCCCTAAGAAATAGTAGGAGTCGTGTCGGGGTACTTTAAATCACGATATGGGCCCCAAAAGATCCGGCCGGGGCCCCCGCAAATTACGCTGAGCCTGGGGGTACCAAAAATTCATGCCCGGACCACGAAAATCATGCCAGGGGCACGACAGGTCGTACCGTGCCCCAACAGTCTCATTGGGACCAAAACAAATGAAGTCGGAGCAACGAAAAACAATCCGGACATGGATAGTCACTCTGGGGGCCCAACAATGGCGCCAAAAGCCACTAAAACGCATTGGACCCCAACAAGTGTCGAGGCCGGTATAGCTCGCGCTAGGGATCCAAGAAAATGACATCGGGGCCCAAAAGATCACATTGGACTCAAAAAAGTCGCGTCGCAGCCCTTGAAAATTACACTGGAGGTCCAGAAGGTCGCGCCGCGGCCCCAAAAGTTGCAGCTGCCCCAAAAATCAATCCTTAACCGGAATGCCACTGTGGGACAAAAAAAAACTCCTTCAGTGGCCGCAGTGCTATATCAAAGGGGCAAATGCCCCCTCCATCCTGAGAGGGATAAGCTCCAAAAAATCGTGCCGGGGCCTCATACATCGCGCTGGGGCCACCAAAATTCGCGTCGGTCCACCAGAATTCGCGCATGGGTCTCGAAATAAATACGGCGAGCCCCGGAAAACTCGCTCCGAGGCCCGAAAAATTGCAACAGGAACCGCCAAAATCGCGTTGGGGCCACAGCTAAATACAACGCGTCCCACAAACTCGAACCGGGCCATCCAAATATCGCGCTCGGGACCCACAATTCCCATCGGTAGTCCCGTCAAGGCTCCTAAAAATTGGCGTCTAGGGCCACACGTAAGCACAGTGTGACCACAAACACCGGATCGGTATCCGAAAAAATCAAGCTTGAGCCCTCCAAAATAAGGAGGGATTCCAACAACTAAATGCCCAGGTGAAAAAATGGCTCTGGAAAAAATGGCACCGAGCATATTATCAGATGCTTTCACAAATAGCATACGGCACCGAAAAACATACCGGATCTCGAACAATCGAGGTGGGATACAAAAACATGGCGCCAGGGGCTCGAGAAATCAGGCCGGTATTCGGACTTTTAAAAAATCAGAAAAGATTCACAAAAATCTTATTCAGCCCAGAAAACTGGGTTGGGTCTCCGGAACCACGCGCCTGGGCGCGATAAGTCGCTCTGGGACCTAGAAACATCGCACCGAAGCCCCAAAATTGTACTGGGGCCCCATAAGTGTGCGTCAGAAGCCCAAAATAAACACATCGGGACCCGAAGAGCACAACGGGGGCCGAAAATATAACTGGCCCTCCAAAGCGCACAGAGTCTCACAAAAAGCGACCGGGCCTTAACCCATGCGTTCCAGCCATGAATAAACATACCGGGAGGTCTAAAAAATACACCGAAAGCTCTCAAGGCACACAGGGGTCATGATAACGCACAAGAGCCTGAAAAAAGTGGCTGGGGCCGCAAAAGGCAACATGGTTCCAAATCAAACAAAAAGACCGGGCGCTAAATATACACATCGGGATCTTCGAAAACGCCCTGACACGTTAAAAAAAAGCTCGGTGCACAAAAATGCAGCAAACCCTAAAACGAGCAGGTGGTTCGAAAATGTTTGAGGCCCCTGACAAAAATGGATTGGAGCCATAATACACAATCATAGACCAAGAGAGACGCAACGGGTCCAAGAAAGAACGCTGAGGCAGGGCCTCGGTTCGGTAGCCAATCTGGGAGGATAGCAGCAAAGATATGAAGTACACAAAGCTCAGCAGAATCCGCATTTCACAACTACCAGAAAATGTGGGAAGTAGGAAACTAATGATCGAATTTAATCAATCGACTTTTCGCAGCGAACGCCCATACGAAGCATTCCATCACGTCAAATATGGCGCAAGTCTATCATCTGGCAGCAATAAGCAAAATGTAGCAGGCCTAGCAGAAACCGTAGCATCGCAAGAAGTGTGGCGAATGCACCGAATGCGAAAGATGGGTGTGCACGTGCACTGACGTTGCTGTCATGGCGACCGGGTGCTATGAACTGGAATGCTTGAAATTGTGAAATTTTATATTTTAAAGTGGTGGGTAATACATTTTAAATTGAACTTATGGGCCTAATACATTTTCGAAACCCTGCCGTTTTAGGGTTTTGTTGCTTTTTTTGTGCACCGAGTATTTATTTTTACGTGTCAGGGCGTTTTCGAAGATCCCGATGTGTTTATTTAGCTCCCGGTCTTTTTGTACGTTTTGGAACCATGTTGCCTTTTGTGGCCCCAGCCTCTTTTCCAAGCCCTTGTGCGTTCTCATGGCCTGTTTGTTCAGTGCGTTCTCTCATGGCTTGTTCTTGCCGTGAATTTATTCGCCAGGGATATATTTTAGCTCGTGTGACAGTTGCCTTGCAGCCAGCTCCAAATGTTATAAAAATAAACAAATTGCTAAGATGGCGCTCAGAAAACCAATGCAGCACTTCTCGTTGTCACCTTTGCGAAATTGTCGTCCTAGGAATGATTACTGAGAAATGATCGTTCAAGCTTTGCTCATGACATCAAGCTGGTGGGAATAAATAACAGTAGTGATGAATCTAGCTATATTCAGTTAGACTTGGAGGACTTAAAAATGGGTTGATCAATGGCAGATATCTGCAAGATATGCTTAGCACCAGCCCCGCCAGCTCGCTGCAATCTAGAGGCCAACGGGATGATTCTTCTGGTCGAGAAAGCATTGAGACGTTGGTTTGTTTTTGCACTTAGGTATTTATCCAAATATTACTTATGTATACCCTGGTATGGCCCAGTTTTCAGCGAAAATGATTAGTGCTATTGCGTTTTGGGTAAATGATGCACCATGCCAAGAACAAACAAAACACCAATATGAAATCATGTTCCCCATTCTCGAACCATAGTAAGAGCCTAAAAACAATATGAGACCCTAACACAATGGAGGCCCCCTTTCGGGGAGCAGGAGGCCCCCTTTCGACCTTGCCCCCCCGGAAGAATTTCGTGGCGACGCCACTGGTGTAGGTGCTTTAGTGCCTTTGTAACAGTGCGTGTCTGTGTAGCAACATATGTGTTTGTATGACAATGGGTACATCTGTGTCCCTGTGCATGGATCTGTGCATGTGTCCATGCCTTCCTGATCGTCCTCAAACTGGATTACGGTTGCAGTGAGGAATACCACCCATCGACGTCCATCTTCAAATTTTTTTGCCGTAATGTGTGCCGTTCTGAAAATCCCGTCGACGTATCCGTGGTATCTTTAGTAGCGACATATGCTGCCTCGAGCAGTCAACGTTGCTGTTTGGTGACGTGGTCACACCATGCTCGTACATTTGTTTCGTGGTAATTGTAAGCTTGTTCTTGTTCTTGTCCCCTTGTCATCTTGAACTGTTTTCATGGGTATACATCGCATATATCACGTGTTATTACTGATGGCTTTGTTTGGCCAACGTCGATTTGAATATCTTGCGCCATGATGAAGGCAATAGCCGAAATGCAGGCACATATACCCATAGGCGTAGGAACGTCTCAAAAAGTGAGTAGGTCACGGTCATCAGCAGGGACGCACCCAGAAATTTCGCAAAGTACCATGGTTGAGCACTTTTAGATAGAGAACCCGATAATTTGAATAGTGAACGCACAACCTTCAAGGGGCAGGCCTAAGCGGCCCCTAAGAGGGAGGAGGCAGGCCCCCTGGGCGCGCTTATGGTTAACAGCAACATGTGGTACTGAAAAAGAACTATCATTGCAGCATAAGTACTTTCAAATTCACACTTTTCGCTGAACATGGAACTCTTCACGACTGTTGGATTCAATAATCGGTTTATCTTCCTGTTGCAAGGGAAACCATTAGTACCTATTACTGGCCAAATAAAATGTCCTCAACTTCCGCTATGTGCGTGTGTGTGGGGAGTGCAAGCTCATTGCAGCCTCACCAATGAATATGGGTGTGCCCTAGTTTCCATGAATTAGTACTTTACGTCACTAAGATGTCCCCCTTGTAAATGTTCACCGATGTTGGTGAGGAGAAAGAATAAGCAAGGACGTAGCTTACTTGCTGACCCATGGCAAAAGAAGTCTCATGATTGATGCTGGAAAGGATGAGAAACAGAAAGACGGGTGATCGCTGGTTGAAAATTCTTTGATCCGGTGTGTGATAGACCAAGATTGGCAAGCTGACAGACTGAGGCAAACAAAAACGTAATACATTGTATGGTGTTTGTCCTTAGGGCCTAACTCCAGCACATAGATGATCAGTCACCTCAATCATCTTTGTAGTACACATTGTGCACCTTAGAATATCCGCCACTTGAAACGAAATACTACAACTACATCATGTGGCACCCGGCTGAAACGGAATTTAAGCCCTTATTTTTGGGACCAACAATTCAGCACATAATAGCTGACATGTGACAGCACACGGCACCTCATGAAGCCATACACGTGTTCAGAATTAAGAGCCACAAGAACCCATCCTGAATTCAATTAAATGATCAATTCTCTTCCCACGTTTTCTGGTGGCTAAGACATCCGGATAACCGCTGACTTTGATGCACCTCATCTCTTTGATTAAATACGCTCCCAGGTTGGCAACCGAACTGAGGCTCTAGTTTGGAATTCTTTCTTGGACCTTTCCGTTTTTTTTTGTCTACCGATGTGCTTTAGGGCTCCAGCCAATTTTTGTTAGGGGCCCGGCACATTTTGCGACTCCGGATCTTTTTTTTATAGTATTGTTGCGTTTTGGTGCACCGACGATATCTTTTTTAGGTATCGGCGCGTTTTCCCAGACCCGAAGTGTTTATTTAGTCTCTACTAAGCAGATATTGTTACATATGCCATGAGCCCACCATCTTACCGAATCATTTATGTTGAACGACATGATTTGAATGCAATGTTTAACGTGCTGTCAATGCCACTACGCAGTTACCCAGCTGAAGATCCACTCGGGTCAGTTGCCATGCTCGTCATGTGCCTTCTCAGGTCGCATGACAAGCATTACTCGTTACTCGTCGCATCATCACTCTTCACATCACTCCTCATGTGACCTCGTCAGGTCGCATCACGAGCGCCTAATCCTCTCTGGGGATTTTAAGATTCTGAGAGCCGTTCACGCACTTGAAGTTGATATAATAGTGTGTGGACTGCATTATTGTATCTATGCTACCATAGTAAATGATGGAAATAAGTATTTTTTTCTATATTGGTTGCCAACACCGATAATACCCAGGCATCCAATCAAAAGGTTGGATACATGTGTGCTGTGCCAAACTGTGAAAATCCATTGAAATGTGAAAATTTCAACGTTCTATTCTATACTACAGTCACGCAATGAATGTATCGTGGCAGTAATTTGTATGCTTCAATAATCAAAATACATGTAAATGTTGAAGTGTATGGCAGCTAGGACCAAGGCCGTATATAATACATAGCTCTGTAATATCAAGGCAAGGAAATTGCACTTGCAAATTGTATGTCTTACCTTGATTGTGTTACGTTACTGCCCTCAACCTTTACAATTGTCTACTCTAGGCAATATAAATTAAATCGATGTAAATATGTTAACAGTCAACGAACCACAGTGAAACTCTAGTATGAATGTATTTTGGTACTGGCTGGCACAGTATCTGCTTCATAGTCTTTTCATAACATATAAGGTGTGAATATCCATATATGTTATATTACATCAACTCCTAAATTAGTTGCGTTGTTGTAGGGTCATGTCCAAGTGTTGTAGGGTCCGTCATGTCCAAGTGTCCATGTCCAAGACTTAAGAAATGAAGTGCTCCGATGTGATACGTATAGCTTTTACTTAGTCATGGATTGCAGGGAGTTTTTCACATATTCAGATGTGTGCATGCTGCATTTTGGAAAATTTAGATGTCTCAAAAGTGGGAGGGCCAGCTACCATTGTTGGCCTCCCACACACTTTGAAAAGTGGGTGGGCCATGGCCTCCTGGCCCCCTGTTCCTTCGCCTATGCATATACCTAGCAATTTTAATTATATATTAATTTGCGTGTCCTTGTCATCGGTAGCCAAACAGTAATATATTGTAATATATTGTATTTTTGTTACAGCCTTTCGCGTTGGAATTCTTCACTCATAGCTACATGTGCTCTTTTAAGTTCGATTTTTATGGAACTCTATTATGATATTCTTCACGAAGTGCTCCTAACCTGTGTTCAAAGAAAAAGGTCCGCGCGGCATTTCCGCTTAACGGCAACTTTCGAAAACGTCTCACGTTGCAATGCTGCATTTCCAGCTGTAATATTTTTCATTCGGAACCAGATTAACGCTCATTTGATATTTAACCACTTCGATGATAATATTTCCACTTCACCATCAATATTTGTTCAAAGAGGGTTGTGTGTGGCCACATTGCTGCGCGCCGGCAACTTTCTGAATCAGAAACCTTATCCCCATTCGGGAATAAGTGGGGCAAGCTAGGAGTGTTGCATGTGCAATCTGAAAGCAAAATGTTCTGTTGCCATGAACAATAAACTTGGAATCAGCACATGCGAGCAATTCGGCATAAAATAATTATTTACACAGCTATACTGACTACACGGTTTTAGTTGCGTGGTAAACCACCCCACCCCGCCCCGCCAGAGCAGATCGACGACACGGCTAGGCCAACGATCCATCAACTATGTGCTGTTTGTCCCGTCTACCTCAAACGCCTCATCATTCACTCGTTCATTCACCCTTCCAACCATATCTCTGGTGTGGCGTATTGTTCGATTCCACGAGGCATCGCTCGGCCGACGCACAGTGCTGCACGTGCGTGGCCTGCCCGGACCGGCTGTTGGAGAACAACGCCCGGCGAGCATGTGGCACGCGCTCGATGAGGGGCGCTGCTTTAATCAGGCTTGGTTAGGTGTTTTTCATTGGCCACCTGTCGGAGCACCGAGCAAGGGGGAAGGACGGGAATGGGTCCCGATGGTTGGATCACAGTGCAGGTGAATGGAAGGTTTAGACCTGCACAGGTCTGGACAGGTTACCTGAACCTCAGTCCGGCCTGCCATTCACTCAAGTTCCATCGAAATCGAGCTTTTGATCAACTACTCTGCGGTCCGGCCGCTCTTTTTTCTGTGCTGGGAAGGACGGCTCAGCTCACCGCTTTCCTGGCACCATTTCAAACGTGACACGACGAATGGCCCCGTCTCTGCAACTCTGCCTCTTGGTTGGTTGTCACATCCGTTTCTGTGCGATTCACCGGTGGCCATCTGTCACACACGTGACGGGCTATGACGGGCTATGACGGGCGTATGTGTCTATGCCACGAACACCTCGCCGTGGCGATATACTGCAGACGTCCTGAACCCAGCCCGCAACCTTCCAAAGACAGGGGCGGATACAAGGGGAGGACTGGGAGCATGCATCCCGCCATGGAAGGTGGCGGACTTCCTTCTGAATGGGACAAGCGCCCCCGTGGGGATGTTGGAGTTCCCCGCCCAGAGGCGGATCCAGGAATTGTCGTACGGACACTTTGTCTCTGGAATGGCGCCATTTCTTCGGATTGACACTTTTGCCTGAAGAATCCGACGGAGGTGGTGCACTCGGGCCTTCTCGGAGGGCCTCCCTTTCCCGGCCGGAAAGGCACCACCCTCCATGGGGGGGTACGCTCCCACCGCCCCCGTATCCGCCCGCTCAGCGGAATTTTAGGCCAAAGACCCGAAAATGTTCCAAATGAGTGCTGCATCAAAACTCCTGGATCCGCCCATGTTTAAGGCAGGCTGAACCTCCTGGTGCAGTACTGTGTATATTCCGGTTAATGAACACGCATTGGTTTTCTGAGCTTTTTGGGTTACGTTTAAATTCCCGGTTCGCCAAAAGATAAGGTACTGCTTCGTGAATGCAACATAAGACCATGGTTGCCACTTGTCACGTTCAGTAGGTCCGTTGTGGATGTCTCTGGAATGGCTGCGGTCTCAGGTTTTTGCCTTAGACTCGACGGTCCACAACCCCGCTGCAACTTGCAGTACTCATCCTCGGTGGGATCTGCACACTGCTGCGATAGCAACCGCACTGTTGCCTGCTATGTCGCAATGTCAGCCAACTCTGATCGATAGAGTTCCAGCACCTAGAGTTGTATTCTGCCAAAAGTTAACAACTTTCACCGTCGGTATAATTCCACCACCGATACGGACGTCTGTGTGGGCGGGGTGGCATTCTGTACGTTGTCGCAGCGGCCCGAGACGCCCGTGCGGCGGCTAGGCCGTGACCTGCACCGCGGCGGCCCATCGACCGCCGACGGTCGATGGCGTCTGCACCTCGGAGCTGAACTTACCGCAGCCGTGTGGACCACTCGAGTCGTGAGTCACGTGCCTATCCTGAGTCACGCGGCGCGCCAGAGTCGGCGCGGGCTCGAAACACGTGCAGGCCGCAGACGGATCGGCGGGCGGTCGGCCGCCGTTGTGTGGCGACGCCGGCGAGCGGAGAAGAAGAAGGCGCGCTTCGTGCGGCCGCCGCGCCGGGCAGCGACCTCTTTATTACAGCGGGACCGGCCGACACAGGAGCGGCGCCGAGAAGTGCGGCTCCCCCGCCCCACCGGGCGGCCGGCGGGAGAGGTGACGGCGCGCTGGGTAACGGCGCCGGCCGGCCAGCTGATCTCAAGGTCGCCCGGCCGACCGGCTGCGGTCATTGGGCGCGCCGCGCCGGCCAGTCAGTCAGCTGACCGGTCTGACGCTGACCAGTCAGCGTCACGTGAGTGGCGCGGCGGCGGCGGCGGCGGCGGCGCCCCCTGCCGTGTGGCCGCCCGACCACGCCGACACGGGCAGCAGCGTGAGGTGCGACACGGGTATCGCAGGGGTGGGGAGGGGGGGACCAAACGGCCACTCGCTGCAGTCCGAGTCGACCTGGGGCTGGGTCGGCGGCAGGTGCGCGACGGGCGCCACCCAGTCGGCGCCAACAATCGACAGTCGCCTGGACTGGCACACACGGGGACGGGACGCCGGCGGCACACTCGCCGGCGGGATCACAGATGGCAGGCTGCGTCAGAAAGCGCCTAATGCTGACGCAGGGACTAGCGCATTCTTGAGCATGAAGCCCGACCGTCTCTCGGCAGACGTTTGCTGCTGCTCTGCCGGAGCAATCGTTTGCTGCAGCACTTTGGTTGCAGATAAGCTAGGGTGCCCTCGGGAGTTCCGTTTGATCGCTCGGTCAGGCACTCCGCTGGGGTGAGTGCACAGGTGGTGCAGATATAGGTGTGGTGCTCAGGTGGGATGGTCGGCACTAGGTGTGGTCGGAAACGATGCCGAAAGGCGACACACCAGCAGCCAGGTGCCGATTGGTGCACGTTCGATGGAAGGATGGATGAGCCACCATCAATCCGATTTGACAGCAGCAGCACAATTTTGCGTCGAGACCCCCGAGCGCATCCTCTGTTGCCTTCAGCGGCCAGCAACGTTCCGGATTAGAAACTTGCTCGTTTGGTCAATGTCGCCAAACGAAGCTCTCAATGGCAACAGATGAGCTGGGCGCCTGCTAGGCTCTCTTCGTGGTTATCAATTGAGATGGCTATCTGACGATGCAAGTCGTGACACTTCCTGAGGAAGCCGGCATAGCCGGCATGTCAGGAAGACAAGCCGGCCTGTCAGGGGCATACTGAACGGCCAATGGCGGCGTAGCCCGGCACCTCCGGAGTTGGAGCGGACGGCGAGAGGCAACCTGCAGTGGCGGGCGTTCCAGTCGTGAGACCTCTGGACACAGCGCTTCAGCTGGAGACCGCCGCCGGACTGGGGGTGGCTGACCGGTGGCGACCTCCAGGGCCGGAAATGGCGGCCGCCGGTGTCGCGTTCAGAGGCGGTAGGCGAGCCACAGGGAGCGCGTGAGGAACGCCTGGCAGTCGACCAGCAGGCGGCACGGCTTCAGCCGGTCGTCGTGCTCCTGCTCCACCAGCCGGGTGGCGGCGGCGAACGTCTGCGCCGCCGCCTGGTAGTCGCCGCCCTCCTCGTGGCCGGACGCCGTCTCCAGCACGTCGCGCACCTGCGCGCGCGGCTGAACCGTCGGCAGCCGGTCGTAGAGCGGCCAGTGGAACTGGCACGGCGGGCACGCGCACACGAAGTGGTAGCGCTCGCGCAGCACGGCCTGCCGGCGCGCGCGCTGCGTCTCGTAGAAGAGCGAGCAGTAGTTGTCCTGCAGCTCGTCGCCGGCGCGCACGGTGCGCGTCGTCACGACGATCAGGTGGCGGCCGCAGTTGACGCGCGTCACGTTCGGGTCGCAGCTGTGGTTGAGCAGGCTGACGGCGGCGCTGACTGCGCCGCCCAGCTCCACCGGCTCGGGCTCCTCGTCGGCGTCGGCGGCGGGCGGCTCGTGCGCGACCAGCTCGCTCAGCTGGAAGCCGTTGCAGGCGCAGCTCTCGAGGTGGCGCAGCAGCAGCGCGGACAGCTGCAGCTGCTGCGGCTCGCTCAGCGCGCCGGCGCCCAGCTCGGTCAGCCGCAGACAGCGCAGCAGGTAGACGGCCAGCGTGCCGCGCCGGATCACGTCCAGGATGGAGCCGAACGCGCCGCTCGGCACCTGGTCGAACACGGCGGCGTACTCGAGCGAGTCGTAGCCGGCGGCCGGGTCGACGCCGGCCACGTCGTACGCGTCGCAGCGGTCCAGGTAGGGCCGCAGCCGCGCCAGGCCGGCCGTCAGCGCGGTGCGCGCCACCATCAGCGCCATGGGCGTCAGGCCGCCGCCGTGCAGGTGCTCCAAGATGGCACACTCGGCCCGGTGGAAGCGCTGCCAGGCCGCCTGCCGACAGGTGGCGCTGCAGAACACCACCGCCGCACAGTGCGTGCACGGCACCGGCGCCAGCGTGTGCCGGCAGCACATCTGGCAGTGCGTCGGCCACCGGCTGGAACACAGCGCCCACGCGTACGGCGAGTCGGTGATGAGCACTGAGCCTGCGGCAGACGGGACGGCGCAGGTTAGAGGTGGCCCGGGAGACGCACCGACACTGCCCTCAACATCGGCTGGCGCTCTGCTCCGAGGCCACGCTCAGCCATCAGATCCTGACGTGACGTGCGTGGGTTCAAGGTGGCAGGAACGTCCGACCGGATGGCAGAGCCACATTAATATTGTTCTTGTTGCCAGATTGCACCTCACCGAGCCGAAAGATCAGGATACGTAATAAAACATCGAAGGAATGCGTGGCGGAGTCCTTCCGTCGGTGCGTCTACGGAGACTGGTCTCGGATTCATTTGAATCAGAAATTGGACTGGGTTATAACGTACTGCGAGGATGATATTTGATGTGCCCAGTGGCACAGCCAGGATTTTCCTAAGGGATTGTTTCCTAAGCAAACACAAAAAAAATGGGATGAAACAGAAAGCCTCTGGCGCGCCTCGCGAGCAAAAATTTTAGAGCTTTGCGTGGTGAAAATCTTAATTCCTCGTTTGACTAGTGTATTCTTGGGTCATAGGGTGGGTGGGGATCCACCCCCCTGGCTGCGCCTCTGGATATACACATATATTTGAGGACTCTTGTCTGGATACTGTTTGCGGCATTGGCGTGTCATGGACGATGTGTTATCGTCCGTCCAGAAATGACGCATCGGACACACCCAAAGCATCAGTCGGTTTGCGTTCAGCCAGTTCATTACCATTTGCATTTCTGCCCAAATCCGTGGTTGGTAATCACTAGTCTTAGTGCGGCGGTGGAGCCGTGCCAGAATCTTCCGACGGCGGCCGGCCAATCAGCTCATGTCAATCAATCAGCTGACCGACGCCCACGTCGCCATGTTTGACACGTCACCGCGACGCGAAAGGGGCGCGACGTGATCGGCATGACGCGTCCCCAGACACGCACAGAACTAGCAGACGCTGACGAAGCCGTTTGGTTGTGGCGGTCCGCCCTGAGGCCGCTAATCTGGGAGCCAGCTGTGCTTCTGATGTGTCATACACTGGTTCACGAGAACACCTGCCATGGGCCAGTAATATTCAGATGCCATCAAATACCGCTGCTGGATAGCTGCTCTTGAAGGTGCAACTAAAGCGCTCGGCTTGCTCAGAAGTCGAGATTATTTGCTTTATGACAATTAATGGTTTGTGAGCGGAGACTGCCCCAAGCTTGACACTTCTAGAGCGCGAACAAATTGCAGGCTAATTAATCTATCACATATTCATGGCATGTTATCGACGATCTAGCATGGATTAGTTCAACGATCGATCGATCAATTCAACGAGTTCAGTTCTTGCAAACTCATATGATGACACACTCAATTCATATTCAGCACAGTAAAAAAGCAGCTGGCATCTGAATACAATTGGTCGGTCGATATCGAGTACAGCGTTACGATGTTTTACTAATAAGCGAAATGTGGTGCAAATATGGCGCAATGACGTCAACTACCGAACTCAGACCACACTAAGCCGAGTGCACACAATCCCGAGGGAGTGCCAGGACGGGAATTGTCCAAGGTCGGACCACATTGGACCACATTGGACCACATCGGACCACATTGCGGTCCGATCCAAGGTCGGACCACATCGGACCACATTGCGGCGCGTGGACACACACGTCTTCCGCGTAATCGTCAGTTGGTAGTGACATTACGCCAAACAAGCGTCCCCAGCGACACGTGTTCGGATCGCCCGGCGCCAACTTTGCCCCCTCACCGGGCGGGATGTCCTCGTTGGCGACCAGACAGCGGCCCCTGTCCTCCCTGTAGGCGACGTTGACCAGAGCCGAGACGCGCTTCAGCTTGTAGTGCAGGCCGCCGTAGATTGTGGGCAGCTTGACGGGCGGCTGCTGGGTGAGCAGCGTGGAGCCGTCCGCGCCGAGCACGGCCGTCAGCTCGCGGTCGTACTTGCGTCGCGTCGCCTCCGGCAGCGTGTCCATCACCTGCACGGGCGGCGCCGCGTCACGGTCGGGGACGACGGCCAGTGGTGGCCGGAGGAGCTGACGCGGGCACTGCGCTGCCTGTTGGCTAGCGTTCGAGGCAGCACTGCCAGCTTTGGCGGGTATCATTTTTGTGTCCTTCGGAGTTATCCGGATAGGTTGCCAAACCTACCTTAGTAACCTTGATAATGTAGTAATACACCAATAAGGTTACCAATACAGGCGCTCATATTTTTGCAGACTGCATGCTTTACCTGCTTTAATTTATGCGTGGTCGAAGCGCCATTAAACCCAACTAATTAAGTGATGATTGTTATCGCGGGTATCAAATGCCAATCTTTTGCCCGTGGACGATGCACATAGTACCAGTTTTAGCATTACATTTCGCGAGCATAGCGCGTGTTCACGTGTTTGTATCGCGAAGCGCGGCGCCGTCCGCCGCCACCCGGGCCCGCCACGTCAGTAGCCGGCCCACCACGTCAGCGGCCGGCCCACCACGTCAGCGGCCGGCCCACCACGTCAGCGGCCGGCCCACCACGTCAGCGGTCGGCCCACCAGGTCAGCGGCCGGCCCACGTCAGCGGCCGGCCCACCACGTCAGCGGCCGGCCCACCACCACAGCGGCCGGCCCACCCACCTGGCGCAGGTAGAGCTCGTTGTCGGCGCGGTCTCTCTCGGCGCCGCAGCCGTGCAGCACGTGCTGGCGGCGCAGCAGCGCCTCGGTCAGCGTGTCGCCGCCGTCGCGCGGCTCGGCCTCGTCCGCGCCGGGCGTCGGCGCGAACTGCACGGCCAGGTTGAGCAGCGTGAGCCGCTGCGCGCCGGTGGCGGCGTCGCGCTCGCGCAGCAGCCACTCTGCGGCGGCCGGCGCCGACTTGTCGAGGCGGCCCGGCCCCACCGGCGCCACCGTGGCCAGCGCGTTCAGCCGCAGCAGCGTGGCCAGCTGCGCCGACCGGCTGCCCGCCTCGCGCAGCTGCCGGTGCAGCGTGCTGCCCTCCTGCGTGCGCAGCTCCTCGCTGACCCGGCTGAAGAGGTCGGCCATGTCGACGCCGGCCATGGCTGCCGCCTGCGGGCGCGGGCGGCACGGTAGTCAGCGCTGTCGGTCACGTGTGTCGCCCGTGGGAGAGGGGTGGGTGAGCCCCGCCGGTCAGCGGTGTCACCTGTGGTGGCGGTTCAGAGAATCACGTGACGTCGGCCATGGTCAGTCACGTGACGCCGGCCATGGTCAGTCACGTGACGCCGGCCATGGTCAGTCACGTGACGTCGGTCATGGTCAGTCACGTGACGCCGGCCATGGTCAGTCACGTGACGCCGGCCATGGTCAGTCACGTGACGTCGGTCATGGTCAGTCACGTGACGCCGGCCATAGTCAGTCGCGTGACGTCGGCCATAGTCAGTCACGTGACGTCGGCCATGGTCAGTCGCGTGACGCCGGCCATGGTCAGTCACGTGACGCCGGCCATAGTCAGTCACGTGACGTCGGTCATGGTCAGTCACGTGACGCCGGTCATGGTCAGTCGCGTGACGTCGGCCATGGTCAGTCGCGTGACGCCGGCCATAGTCAGTCACGTGACGTCGGTCATGGTCAGTCACGTGACGCCGGTCATGGTCAGTCGCGTGACGTCGGCCATAGTCAGTCACGTGATGCCGGCCATGGTCAGTCACGTGACGTCGGTCATGGTCAGTCGCGTGACGCCGGCCATAGTCAGTCACGTGACGCCGGTCATGGTCAGTCACGTGACGTCGGTCATGGTCAGTCGCGTGACGCCGGCCATAGTCAGTCACGTGACGCCGGCCATAGTCAGTCACGTGACGTCGGTCATGGTCAGTCACGTGACGCCGGCCATAGTCAGTCGCGTGACGTCGGCCATAGTCAGTCACGTGACGCCGGCCATAGTCAGTCACGTGACGTCGGTCATGGTCAGTCACGTGACGTCGGTCATGGTCAGTCACGTGACGCCGGCCATGGTCAGTCACGTGACGTCGGCCATGGTCAGTCGCGTGACGCCGGCCATGGTCAGTCACGTGACGCCGGCCATGGTCAGTCACGTGACGCCGGCCATGGTCAGTCACGTGACGCCGGCCATGGTCAGTCACGTGACGCCGGCCATGGTCAGTCACGTGACGCCGGCCATGGTCAGTCACGTGACGCCGGCCATGGTCAGTCACGTGACGCCGGCCATGGTCAGTCACGTGACGCCGGCCATGGTCAGTCACGTGACGTCCGGCCATGGTCAGTCACGTGACAGTCCGGCCATCGGTCAGGTCACGTGACGCCGGCCATGGTCAGTCACGTGACGCCGGCCATGGTCAGTCACGTGACAATGTCCGGCCCTCGGCCAGGTCAGTCACGTGACGCCGGCCCTAGGTCAGTCACGTGACGCCGGCCATGGTCAGTCACGTGACGCCGGCCATGGTCAGTCACGTGACAATGTCCGGCGGCCCTCGGCCAGGTCAGTCACGTGACAATGTCTGACGGCCCTCGGCCAGGTCAGTCACGTGACAATGTCTGACGGCCCTCGGCCAGGTCAGTCACGTGACAATGTCCGGCCCTCGGCCAGGTCAGTCACGTGACAATGGTCACGTGACGCCGGCCATGGTCAGTCACGTGACGCCGGCCATGGTCAGTCGGACGCTCGGCCATGGTCAGTCACGTGACGTCCGCGGCCCTGGTCAGTCACGTGACGCCGGCCATGGTCAGTCGCGTGACGCCGGCCATGGTCAGTCACGTGACGCCGGCCATGGTCAGTCACGTGACGCCGGCCATGGTCAGTCACGTGACAAGCCGGCTCGGCCATGGTCAGTCACGTGACAGCTGCCGGCCCTCGGTCAGGTCACGTGACGTGACAATGGTCAGTCGCGTGACGCCGGCCATAGTCAGTCACGTGACGCCGGCCATAGTCAGTCACGTGACAAGTCCGGCCATAGGTCAGTCACGTGACGCCGGCCCTCGGGTCAGTCACGTGACGCCGGCCATGGTCAGTCACGTGACGTCGGCCATGGTCAGTCACGTGACGTCGGCCATGGTCAGTCACGTGACGCCGGCCATGGTCAGTCACGTGACGTGATGTCAGACGGACCCGGCCAGGTCAGTCACGTGACAAGTCTGACGCCCGGCCATGGTCAGTCACGTGACAAGTCCGGCCATGGTCAGTCACGTGACGCCGGCCATGGTCAGTCACGTGACGCCGGCCATGGTCAGTCACGTGACAGTCCGGCCATGGTCAGTCACGTGACGCCGGCCATGGTCAGTCACGTGACGCCGGCCATGGTCAGTCACGTGACGTCGGCCATGGTCAGTCACGTGACGTCGGCCATGGTCAGTCACGTGACGTACAGTCAGCACGGACGTCGGCCATGGTCAGTCACGTGACGTCGGCCATGGTCAGTCGCGTGACGTCGGCCATGGTCAGTCACGTGACGCCGGCCATGGTCAGTCACGTGACGCCGGCCATGGTCAGTCACGTGACGTCGGCCATGGTCAGTCACGTGACGTCGGCCATGGTCAGTCACGTGACGCCGGCCATGGTCAGTCACGTGACAAGTCGGCTCCATGGTCAGTCACGTGACGTCCGGCCATGGTCAGTCACGTCGTGACGTCCGGCCATGGTCAGTCACGTGACGCCGGCCATGGTCAGTCGCGTGACGCCGGCCATGGTCAGTCACGTGACGCCGGCCATGGTCAGTCACGTGACGCCGGCCATGGTCAGTCACGTGACGTCGGTCATGGTCAGTCACGTGACGCCGGCCATGGTCAGTCACGTGACGCCGGCCATGGTCAGTCACGTGACGCCGGCCATGGTCAGTCACGTGACGCCGGCCATGGTCAGTCACGTGACGTCGGCCATGGTCAGTCACGTGACGTCGGCCATGGTCAGTCACGTGACGTCGGCCATGGTCAGTCGCGTGACGTCGGCCATGGTCAGTCGCGTGACGCCGGCCATGGTCAGTCACGTGATGCCGGCCATGGTCAGTCACGTGACGCCGGCCATGGGCAGTCACGTCGATCGTGGGCGCCACCTGCCGAATGGGCGGTGGCAAGGGGAGCGAGCCCTCCTGTTTGGAGGAATTGAGAGATTTGAGTAAGAGAGCCTGCATCAGCATGTGTTGGCAACGTGCAGACGCGAGGTGCAGCAGCTGTCTCGTGCATGTCGTGGCCGGGCAATACATGGGCGATACCTTTGACTGCCGGGATATGGGTATGTACGTGCTTCGCGCCATATAGTACCCTGAAACTCCATGATCCAGATGTAAGCTAACACTTCATTGAATCCTGCTTTGACCTCACTAATGTGGTATTGACTTCATGAATCTACTTGCATGAGTTGCAACAGGATAGCGCTTAATTGCAGGCACAGTTGCAGGCCTCACTATTCCAAATGAGGTCATACTGTGAGCAATGTCATAGCAACCACGATGTGCCACTACGTCCAAGACTGAGCTATATTGTAAACATTGTCCTTAGGAGTTTTGACGTCTGGCCGATACCCTGCATTTGTTGGTGAACTATAAATTTCAGAACACTGCCACCATATATATGGGATGTAGCGCAGTGACCGGCGCCACATTTGCCTACTGTAAAGTACAGTTCTGAAGATCAGTGAAAATTTCATTTTCACTGGCAATTTATCGACGGAAATTTTTTTTTCTCAGGCAATTGCATCACCTCTTGACGTCGCCTTTTTCGTAAATACATGTCGCGACGTCCATAGATATGAGCACAGTTCATGCACCTCCGTCGTTCCTCCAATCCCAACACAAGCTTCCGGCCATATCAAGAGCCTGGGAAACTTGTAAACATCTCTCCCCCCACCCCCACCCCACAAGCTTCCGGTCGTGTCAGGAACCTGAGAGACTTGTGAGTGCCCCCCCCCCACAACACATGCTTCCGGCCACATCAGGACCCTGGGAGACTATTGCGAGCATCTCCCCCCAACACAAGCTGGTGTTCGTGGTCCGAACGGCCCCATGGGTTGGTATTCAACGTGGTGTAAGGACCGGGCAGGCACTGGGCACGTGCAGCTGGGGTGTCTCCCACCACCGTGGCACCAGCTGCGTGTCACAGCCATCTTCACCGAGCCGTGTTCCTCGGCGGTAGCCGCCACAGGCGTGTCGCTCTAGATGTATTTCATCCATGTTATCCCGATACGGACCACCTTCGGTGTTCCGTGGCGCTCCTCGGTCTGGACGTGAAACGCTACGCTCTATTGGTATTTGGTAGTCCAGTGTGGATAGACGTGCGATACTGCACCGCAAGCTTGGCGAAATGATGTTGGTTATGAACCTATGGATAGACATGTTGGTATGACCGCCGACTGTTCTTGTGCGCAGCACTGCGCTGTGCCTCTTCATTTTCCTGTAGCTGATCACAGCTAGCACATTGCAATGTTAGCACCTAAGCGCATAAAAGATAGCACATACGTATAGGCTCAGACTGCTATTTAAGTATATCGCGTTAAATACGCAATCTTACAGCTCGAGGAATAGATACGAGAAACGGCGGTAAAGTATAGAGGCGGCTAACTTGAAGCTTAGCCGACTATTTGATTTCAAGCCAGGCTGACTATTTGACATGAAGGCGAGACACGAGTATTTGCATCAGCCTGAAGCTTATGCACAAGCCGCGAACCGTTGGTTCTGCTGCCTAATTATCTTCCCCGTCCGATAGCTGCCGTGAAGCTCATGTGCAGCGGATGCGGAGTGAAAACTACAAAGGAAAACCACTTAGGCAATCACAAAGTGTTTCGTGCCCGCATTTCTGTGATCTCTTGATTGGTTGACTGTTGTGTACCACCTGGTTGCGTTTAGGATAGACTCGCAGAATTACCGCAAAATATAAACCACCACTCTGTGTGACGATAGCGACCATAGGCGTAGGAACGTGGGAATTGGAAGAAGACCCGTCTGCTTTTCGTGATATTCACCATTAGCCCTATGGGACAAAGCAGCGCCGGTCGCTCCACTTCTCACCAGCGCCCCTACCCTCACGATAACTATAACGATACCGATCATCGAGAAGACGCTTCGAGTAGTGTCTGGTGAAGTGATGTCTGGCTGCAGTATCCTGGTGAAGAGCCATCTTGCTGCCCCGCTGTTGTGCTTGTACTGCCCCCCCCCCCCTCCCACATACACAAGTTAGTTAGAGTGTCCTCCGTCCATATGAAAACGCGGAGCAAATTAACCGCATTGCTGTTTCTTTTTGTCAGGAAAAAGGTGGTATGTCGCTACATTTTAAATTGAATTCCACTTTTGGAGAAGTTTACTGCACCATATTGTGTATCCCCATGCCCACACCCTGCACCGCTTTTGCCGTAGGTCCCCGGAAGGTTCATGGGAGGATTGGTCACCATCCAGCCGTTCCACGTGGATCCGCCTGTGCAGCGGACGCGCGGGAGTGTGGACGCGGACCGGCCCAAGTCGTCGTCGATTCGCTAACGTGCTGTCGACCAGGGCAGCCAGCACGGCCGGCTGCCGGCTGGCCGCGCGACAGCATCGATCAGGACGCGGCGTCACCGCTGCACCTCCGCGTCTGCACCTCAAGGTCGGCACACCAGCACCGCCGCGTCCTGCCCCAACACCGGGCGACACGCAGGCCTCCTAGTCTGCCGGCTCCTTCGTGCTCTCGTTCAGAGGTCCGACCGCAGACCGCAGGCCGGCAGGCGCTAGTTGTCCCACTTCACGACAAACACATTTCCGTAGCCGTGATAAATGAGGAAATTGCCGTGCCGTTTCAGCGCTGCCGCTGGGTCTCTTGTCGAACTATCTTTCCGTTAGGGTCCCGACGTGAAGCGTGTTGCCACTCTTATCGGAATATCTTTCCGTTAGGGTCCCGACGTGAAGCGTGCTGCCGCTGGGAACTCTTGTCCGAATATCTTTCCGTTAGGGTCCTGACGTGAAGCGTGCTGCCTCTGGGAACTCTTGTCGGAATATCTTTCCGTTAGGGTCCCGACGTGAAGCATGCTTCCGCTGGGAACTCTTGCCGGAATATCTTTCCGTTAGGGTCCCGACGTGGAGCGTGCTCAGCCTGGCGCGACGGCTCTTGGCGATGTCCTTGCCATTAGGGTTGAAGATCCTTCCGTGGGAACTCGTGGCGGTATTGTTAGGGTCCCGAGGTGAGCGATGATTTTGCCAAGTTACCTGTGCGTAGCGAGTGTAAATACAATAATAGCCGAGGTCGCAACGCCAGTGCGCTTTGAATTACATGGCTTTTGCCAACGGGGACGAGTGGTCTAGGGGTAAGATGCTCGTCTCACAATC
Source organism: Ashinkailepas kermadecensis (assembly GCA_034440615.1). Classification (NCBI taxonomy): domain Eukaryota; kingdom Metazoa; phylum Arthropoda; class Thecostraca; family Neolepadidae; genus Ashinkailepas; species Ashinkailepas kermadecensis. The sequence goes on along the minus strand of JAOTOM010004291.1, from coordinate 180,057 downwards.
GAAAGGTTGTGGGTTCGAGTCTCACCTGTCGCTACTCTTCGCTCGCGACCAATCGGCGTGAGAGATTGGCTACGCTACATGACTCAACGGTCGACGTGTCGTAAAACCAATAACCAACCGTGGCTTTTGCCAACAATGAACCCACAAAAGTGCAGATGATTCTATTAGGTAACTTTAACACTAGTTGTAGAAAGTAGGTTGTTGTTCATATCCCACAAAAGAGAGAAGATTACTTGGTCATATAATTGTGACGAAAACAATTTTGCGGTGATTAAGGTGCTCGGGAAATCCATATTTTATGTTTCAGATACCTCAGTGACCCCTGCAACCAGAAGAATCTCTAGAAAAATCTGTCGCTTATGTCCGGAATCCTGAAGCGATCTTCGGAAAAATTAGAGTTTCCATGACAAACCAAAACCACAATGGTATATCAGAGAAAAGTTGCACCTGAATCCTCGCGAGTCTGGTGATATGAAGATTCTTGGGCTCTTCTATCCTTTAAGTCCTTCGACGAAGATGACATTTTCATAGAATGCGAGTAACCAACCAATGTAACATTTTCCTCGATTCCTGGGTAATGGCAAATCGTATTGCAATAAGTGTCACGGAGCAAATTGCTATTAGTTCAAGGTTGTGCAATATGCAACTCATTTAGGTCTATAGGATATATTTCAATTCGATATCCTTAACAATACAAGTCATTCGTGAAGAGGATTAACATATGTTCAAATTATCGTCGCAACTTCAAGGGAATGCCGAGACCGTGGAAGTCATCAGTAACGCAGGTGAAAGCGGCGTCCACTGGGGCGGCTCTTCTCGCCCAATAATCAGCCGGAAACCTCTGGCAACTACTTCGCTTCAGCTCCAGGATGCAGGATCAGATCACCCGCATGATATGGCGACGGATCCTTTGATCCTTCACGTGCCTGGCAGTTGCGCTGACATCAGGTGCCTTATGTGGCACCCGAACCGGTCAGCCCTTCATATTCCGCCCGCCACCCTGAGTTTTTCGTCTACCAACCTATCGTTTCCCAGCCACGTGATCATGAATTACCCTGCTTTATCCCATAAATCCCTTCTTTATATTGCCCACCGTGCATCACCCTGGCATATCTCACCCACCCCTGTGGCATCTGGCTCACCACCCAGTCATTACCGTGCCGCATTCCCGCCACACCTGGAATCCCCACCGCCCCGTCGCATCCCCACTACAACATCCTATTCCCACCGTCCGGTCGTATCTCTGCCATTCTATCGTACCTCCACAGTCCTACGGAATACAACGCCACCCTGTCGTATGTCACCCTGTGGAGGTATCCCACCATCCTGTTTTATCTCCACTGCCCTGCGGTATCACCACTGCCCTGCGGTATCCCCACTGCCCCGTGGTATCCCCACTGCCCCGTGGTATCCCCACTGCCCCGTGGTATCCCCACTCCCGTGGTATCCCCACTGTTCTGTGGTATCCCCACTGCCCCGTGGTATCCCCACTGCACTGTCGTATCCCACACCCCCGCCGCATCCCCACCCCACGGCCGGTATCCCACCTGCTGAGCGGGCTGCCTGTGGTGTCGACGCCCCGGCGATCGCGGCTGCCGCCCTCTCCGCCGTCTGGTGCAGACTGGCACACGGCTGCACCAGACGCCGGGCTAGGCCGGGTGGCCCGCCCGGCACACGGCCTAGCCCGGCGCGGGCCGACCGGCGCCGCCACCTGGCGACCGACCGACGACCGGCCGCCGTTCACCTCTGACCCCGACCGACCTGGCGCGACCCGGCGCAACGCGACGTCTCGCGGCCCGGCGGTCAAGGTCGCGGCGGGGTTCACCTGCCGCACGGCCGGGGTGTGGTGTCTGGGGCGTGTCTGGTATCGGCCGCCGGCCCGTGATCGTCCCGTCCCGGACGAGATGGCGTCACGGGATCGGCCGACACGAGCTGCGCCGTCCGGCCCGGAGCGACGTTCTGCTGTCTGGACTGCATCCTCCACTTCCAGACTGCGCTGCATTTTCCAGCTTCGGCTGCATTATAAGCATCAGTATCAGCAACATTACGAGTATCAGTGTCAGCTTCATTACGAGTATCAGTGTCAGCTGCATTACGAGTATCAGTGTCAGCTGCATTACTAGCATCAGTATCAACTGCATACGAGTATCAGTGTGAGCTGCATTACGAGTATCAGTCGCATTACAAGTATCAGTATCAGTGTCAGCTGAATTAGGAGCATCAGCTACATTACGAGCATCAATATCAGCTGCATTACGAGTATCAATGTGATCTGCATTACGAGTATCAGTATCAGCTACATTACGAGTATCAGTATCAGCTGCATTATGAGCATCAGTATCAGCTGCATTATGAGTAGCAGTATGAGCTGCATTATGAGTATCAGTATCAGCTGCATTACGAGTATCAGTATCAGCTGCATTATGAGCATCAGTATCTGCTGCATTATGAATATCAGTATGAGCTGCATTATGAGTATCAGTAGGAGCTGCATTATGAGTAGCAGTATCAGCTGCATTATGAGTAGCAGTATGAGCTGCATTATGGGTAGCAGTATGAGCTGCATTATGGGTAGCAGTATGAGCTGCATGTGTTGTCCTTCGTGTCATCCTCCACACCGAAGGCTGCTTATTCCAGCTCGGTGATGCCCAATAGATTGGACTTGGGTTTTCTCTCGGGGGAAATGTGTCCAGCTTGGTTGTGTCCTCCGCTGGATCTCCAGTCTGGGCGTATCCGCCATGCAGCTCTAGATTGGGACATGTCATTAGGATGGGATGCAGCATCCTCGTCCTGAGCGGCGTATAATGTCCGCGAGGATCATTTTGCATACTTCTGGAGGGCACGAGCCTCCAATGCTGAATTGTGCCCACCCAAAGTTGAGGCTGGACAGACACAGTCGCGTGTCTCTCGAAAGTTGGCGCCACAGCGACCCTCCCGACACCTGGACGGTCAGGCGTCCAGTCGCGTGTCTCTCGAAAGTTGGCGCCACAGCGACCCTCCCGACACCTGGACGGTCAGGCGTCCAGTCGCGTGTCTCTCGAAAGTTGGCGCCACAGCGACCCTCCCGACACCTGGACGGTCAGGCGTCCAGTCGCGTGTCTCTCGAAAGTTCGCGCCACAGCGACCCTCCCGACACCTGGACGGTCAGGCGTCCAGTCGCGCATACGCTCTAGCCCTCTATCGAGATTGTGGAAGTGCAGTGTCATGTTACATGGCAGACGTGCAGTTCCATGTTACATGGCAGACGTGCAGTGCCATGTTACATGGGGGACGTGCAGTGTCATGCCACATGGCGGACGTGCAGTGCCATGTTACATGGTGGAGGCGACCACAGCAGGTGGCGGCCACCCGACGGCGCCGGAGTTGACCAAGCCAAAGCATACCGCGTGACCCCGGGTGGCGGTGCGGTGTGGCCCGACCGTTCGTACACCGTCAACTGCCGACGTCAGCGACGGGCCGGCGCCGGCCGACGGCCCGTGTTTCCGCGTGACCCCGGGTGGCGGTGCGGTGTGGCCCGACCGTTCGTACACCGTCAACTGCCGACGTCAGCGACGGGCCGGCGCCGGCCGACGGCCCGTGTTTCCGCGTGACCCCGGGTGGCGGTGCGGTCTGGCCCGACCGTTCGTACACCGTCAACTGCCGACGTCAGCGACGGGCCGGCGCCGGCCGACGGCCCGCGTTTCCGCCCGGAGGCGGGCCCGTGCGAGGGTACCGCGACAACTCGAGACACATTCACACATGGGCGGAGCTGTGGTTGTGCCGTGGCTCATTGCTATAGAGACCGCCCGACGTTAACTTCGTTGCACCTTGCAAATCCGTTCAGCATATTTTTGTTCTCGAGCAGCACGAATGTGATTCTCCAGTACTGCAGTACATACTCAGCCTCAGTTGTTAAATGCACAAGATGTTCCCACTCAATCGTTTTCACAAAACGACACCGTTGGTCCAAGCTGTGTCTTCCCAGCGCTATGCGGCCTTCGGCTGTGGCGTGCTGCCATCGGGACTCTTGGGCGCGATATATTGGAAGTGGCGATTTCCTGTCGCCTTCAAGGTCACGGTGGAATTCCGACCGAACCGCTGTCGAAACAGGCTGTCCTCCACGCCTCAGGGTCAGAATGTCCAAGCATCAGAATGTCCAAGTGTCAACATGTCTGACAGCCAAGGACACTGGGACGCGACAGCCTGTCCAAGCTTCAGAATGTCCAAGTACAAAGCAGCTCCAGAATTAACATGGGACCCATGAAGGGTTTGGCAATTAAATCTCATCTGACATTAGGTGCCTTGGACAGCCTGTCGCACTCCAATGTTCTCGGCTATTGGGCATTGTGACGCGTAGACATCACGATGCTTTGGATATTCTGATCATGCGCCATCGGCATTGTCAAGTGCGATTGACGTGACCCCAGAGCCTGATAATAACTATGACGGAAACACGGCATATTTAGTCTTCATTTTGGGAGGCATTGCACGGAATAGCCGGAGGCCGCACCAGTACCTACAGTGGTTTGTGTCCTGAGTGTGGTCTGCTCTCCGACGTTGCACTCTGATTTCTAGCCCATCTTAATCTCATTTCGCGCGTTGTATGGTTGCAGCATTCCTGGGAAACCAACGCGTGCCAGATTATAATGCTGGGGCCCGCGGTTTTGATAACACCAGGACGGACGTATCATCTCTTCCGAGAAGTGTCGCCTGCGATGTCGGGCTACCGGTGGCTGGCGGACTGGGGTTAGCACTGGAGTCGCGGCCTGCAGATGCACCCCTCCGCATTGTTAGCCGAGTTTGTGCTCGTGTGTCGTCAGTTGGAACCACGACAGTCACCTGAGGCGCAATTGTGTGAGCGGAGCGGACGCCTGGCTAGGCATGGACTTCACGTCAAGTCATGAGAGATATTTTAGGGTGTGACTAGTGATTATGTTGCCATAATCTCGTCGATGGTTACTTGATGAGTACTGTAGGATGGGATGGGCGGTGGATTACATGACTGCTGGTGGATTGGTGGACTCGATTAAGTCTCGATGGCCCGGCGACACGTGAGCTTCACACTGGCCTCTTTCGATGGTGTTGAACAGAGCGTTGCAGCAATGCGAAACGTTGTGTCTATGTACGCATTTTTGACGTATGTGAAATCTCTGACCTTGAGTCATCTAAAAAATGTAATTTGGTGCGTCTAAATAGTTTACAGTACATGCACTTCAGTTTAATTCCAAACATGTTTTTAATATTCCGAAAAGTCGAGCACAAAGTACCTGAACTCGCAAGATGCATATCGGTACTGTATATGTAGAGTATGCCGTACTTGATGTCAAATAGGTTCCCACACCTATAGCAATTGGGTAAGGAACTTCAGGTTATCGCTAGATTGGAAATAAGGAGAGACTGTCTGAGATGTGTCTTTGCCTTCAACCAGAGCCTAGTGGCGGACCCAGGGGGGGAATTCGGAACGTGTGCCCCCACCACCGATAGCCATGTGGCAGCCCTTCGACTGGAAAAATCGCCCCTCCAGGAAGCTTGAGTGCACTCCTCCCTCTGCTCAACGAGTCTTTTTTCTCAGCCGGCGGCACTACTCAGAATGGAAAAGACGTCCCCTTCCGGGAAATTGACGCCCCTCCAGGACATTCGAGTGCGCCGGAGCCACTCTACAATATTTGTCAACCGATGACGGCCCTCAGAGTAGAAAAGACGCCCCCACCGGAGACAAATGGCGCCCCTCTAGCACAAATGTCACGCCCCCAATCATAGTTCCTGGATCCGCCCCTGTCAGAGCTTCCGCTAATATGTCAACTGCGGGGGCGGTGGCCTAAGCAATCGTGGCCTCCGCAGTCGTGGCCTCCACGGCCGTGACCTCTGCAGCCGTGGCCTCCGCAGTCGTGGCCTACGCAGTCGCGATCCATGCACTCACTGAACGTCTCCCATTGCCTTAGCATTACTGCGGTGGTTGGAGTTAATTCGGGAGGTACTGTGATCCTCGCAGTTACTAATGGACGCGGCCCCCATAGTCAAAAGCCCTTGGAGGAGGAGGAAATACTGCATGTAGCACTATTTCGTTTCCAAGAGATTTCCGTGCGTTTCTTCCTCACAGACAATGAACCGTACACTTTTGCGTTTTTAGCCATAATATCGCAAGTCAGTGTTGATGGAGGGCGTCAGTAAGAAGTTGTGGCCTTTCAAAGTGACGGACCAGCCTCACCAACACCGATGTCCTCAGCAATGAATGACCCCTCGCGTCATATCTCTGGTCAAATATGACGTATATCATCTAAATTCCTCTGTCGTTGATTTGTGAAAATTATTGGGAGGAGCACAATACATGAAGGCAATGGGCGGGACCAAATGGTTTGTGGGGCGGGGCACACATCATAGGGTCCTATGTTAAAAGTCTAAATTATTGAGGGAGCAAAGCTAACATTAATTGGGTACCTGCCCTCTCAAAAGTATATAAAACAATGCCCCAGCTACGTTCAAGTATTTGCAAATGTTCATGCATCCCAGCTATCGACGTACGCATGTTTCTGCAAAGCTTCCAAGAGATCAAGTCTTCGGCGATAGCTCTGTCGTCAAATTCGCTGAGTTCGCGACACTTCGCTTCAGTCTGTTTTACAGCTTTGCCTGCAGCACAAAGTGAACTATCATCGCAGCCCGCGCGTGTGCTGCCGAACAGCATACTGGCTGAGACGGGCCTTGACACCATCTACTGAAGTCGTGGCACTGAAAGTGCCAGCACCCGTGGCGACGTGGGCAGTCGGGCACCTGTAACCTCACGCGGAACAGAGCCGCTGGTGACGTCACTGGCGCACCTCTCGTGTCTGTCACCCTCCTCTGACCGGTCCTGGTGGCCGGCGGCTGCGGCACGTGCTGGAGACGGCACTGGCGGGTGTCTCATGTCTGACTCTTCGGACGTCTGCTGCAGGGGTGACGGGTCACTTTGTGTCTGACGTTTGCCACAGGGGTGATGGGTCTCTCTGTATCTGGCGTCTGCTGCAGGGTTGGCGGGTCCCTCTGTGTCTGGCGTCTGTTGCAGGGACGACGGGTCCCTCAGTGTCTGGCGTCTGCCGCAGTGTCGACGGGGCCCTCTGTGTCTGGCGTCTGTTGCAGGGACGACGGGCCCCTCTGTGTATGGCGTCTGCCGCAAGGACGACTGGTCCATTTGTGTCTGGCGTCTGCCGCAGTGTGGACGGGGCCCTCTGTGTCTGGCATCTGTTGCAGGGTCGACGGGTCCCTCTGTGTCTAGTGTCTGCCGCAGGGACGACGAGTCCCTCTGTGTCTGGCGTCTGCCGCAGTGTGGACGGGGCCCTCTGTGTCAGGCGCCTGCTGAAGGGACTGCGGAAGTGGCCGATTTGACCCGTTCTCCCGTCGCGTTATCGCTGCTGCTAGTGCTGCAGGTAGTGTAATTGGCTGCAGGGTGACTGCAGAGGTGACGATTATATCGGAGTCCCTCTCAGCTCATCCAGTGCTGCTGCCGCCGCCCACCGTGGGGCGACGGCCGCCTTGTCGATTCATGCTGGCTGCGATCGCGACGGCACAGATGGCTCCCCATGGAGCCATGGAACCCGGGTACCGATCGCCCTCCATGGAGCCATGGAACCCGGGTACCGATCGCCCTCCATAGAGCCATGGAACCCGGGTACCGATCGCCCTCCATGGAGCCACGGAACCCGGGTACCGATCGCCCTCCATAGAGCCATGGAACCCGGGTACCGATCGCCCTCCATAGAGCCATGGAACCCGGGTACCGATGGCCCTCCATAGAGCCATGGAACCAGGGTACCGATCGCCCTCCATAGAGTCATGGAACCCGGGTACCGATCGCCCTCCATAGAGCCATGGCACCCGGGTACCGATCGCCCTCCATAGAGCCATGGAACCAGGGTACCGATCGCCCTCCATAGAGCCATGGAACCCGGGTACCGATGGCCCTCCATAGAGCCATGGAACCAGGGTACCGATCGCCCTCCATAGAGCCATGGAACCCGGGTACCGATCGCCCTCCATAGAGCCATGGAACCCGGGTACCGATGGCCCTCCATAGAGCCATGGAACCAGGGTACCGATGGCCCTCCATAGAGCCATGGAACCAGGGTACCGATCGCCATCCATGGAGCCATGGAACCCGAGTATCGATCGCCCTCAATCGTTGCTAAGCCATTGCGAAATTACTGAAGGTAAAGCGTGTTGTTGATTGGTGGAATGTGTGTGTTGGATTGCGTGTCAATGTAAATAGTCACGAAGAGCTCAAGTAGAGCTATTTTACTGCTTTGCGTATGCTACCAGTATTTCATTGAGTGAGCTCCATATCAGTTTGGGTTTTTGGTAATCTGAGCCGCTCCAAAGTTGCCTCACGCCACCTATTTTTTCTGGTTTGAACATGTTGCCATGTGGGGCAGCTCCCAGCGCCTTGGGTAATCAACTTTAGCGTTATTAGCTCCGCTCAGCTTTTTCCTCAAAGCTTTGCTCGTGGTCAGGATCAGTTGGCCAAACCGATCAGTTGGCTTCCTGCCAAATGATCGGTTTGGTGGATGCGCCACAAAGGCCAATTAACTAAGATAAATGTGTCGGAACGTCTGCTGCAGCGTTCTTATTGACAACTAATGCCGTTTCGGAGCGCCATCCCGAGGCGGCGATGTCGATCGGCCCAGCGGATCTCCGTCACGCGTAAACCGGCTGATGTGTTCTTCGCAGGTGCTCGGCGCCAACACGACGGGTTACGGTGGCGACTGGCACCCGCGCCGCCCATGGCCGGGCAAACTGGTCGGCGAGTCATTGGTCAATGTCGATGTGCTCCCTTACCACGTGCTAAATGACCAATGCAGTCGATGCGCCCTAAAGCCCAAATAACTAACTAACTAACTCCATCACCACGTCGCATGTGACGGTACCGGTGTCGCCTGCCACCCTGCGTCACACGTGAAGGTGCCTGTGTCTCGGCCACCCTGCGTCACACGTGAAGGTGCCTGTGTCTCGGCCACCCTGCGTCACACGTGAAGGTGCCTGTGTCTCGGCCACCCAGCGTCACTTGTAGCGGTACCGGTGTCCCCTGCTACCCGGTGTCACACTCCGTATCGCTGGCCGTGTTCGTCGGCATATGTGCTTGTGTTGCCGTCCGGCCGCACACTTGCCTGCCGGTGCACACCGTGCACGGCCTGCACGACCCCTGACCCCTGACCCCTGCCGGTGCACACCGCGCACGTCCTGCACGACCCCTGACCCCTGCCGGTGCACACCGCGCACGTCCTGCACGACCCCTGACCCCTGACCCCTGCCGGTGCACACCGTGCACGTCCTGCACGACCCCTGACCCCTGCCGGTGCACACCGTGCACGGCCTGCACGACCCCTGACCCCTGCCGGTGCACACCGTGCACGTCCTGCACGACCCCTGACCCCTTCCGGTGCACACCGTGCACGGCCTGCACGACCCCTGACCCCTGCCGGTGCACACCGTGCACGGCCTGCACGACCCCTGACCCCTGCCGGTGCACACCGTGCACGGCCTGCACGACCCCTGACCCCTGCCGGTGCACACCGCGCACGGCCTGCACGACCCCTGACCCCTGCCGGTGCACACCGCGCACGCCCTGCACGACCCCTGACCCCTGCCGGTGCACACCGCGCACGTCCTGCACGACCCCTGACCCCTGCCGGTGCACACCGCGCACGTCCTGCACGACCCCTGACCCCTGCCGGTGCACACCGCGCACGCCCTGCACAATCCCTGACCCCTGCCGGTGCACACCGCGCACGCCCTGCACGACCCCTGACCCTTGTCGGTGCACACCGCGCACGCCCTGCACGACCCCTGACCCCTGCCGGTGCACACCGCGCACGCCCTGCACGACCCCTGACCCCTGCCGGTGCACACCGCGCACGGCCTGCACAACCCCTGACCCCTGCCGGTGTACACCGCGCACGTCCTGCACGACCCCTGACCCCTGCCGGTGCACACCGCGCACGTCCTGCACGACCCCTGACCCCTGCCGGTGCACACCGCGCATGCCCTGCACAATCCCTGACCCCTGCCGGTGCACACCGCGCACGCTCTGCACAACCCCTGACCCCTGCCGTGCGGCGGGCGGCCGGCGCCGCGCGGCGTCTCCCGGATTGCAGCTCGCCATCCGGCCGACGACAATGCGGCAGAGCGATTCTCCCGTCACGCGCGTCGCGCCGTGTGGCACGTGGCTGGGCCGGGCGGCACGTGCACGGGGTGTGTCTGACGGCCGGCCGGACAGGTGGCGCTCCGGCACCGCACGCGCCGGACACGTCGCTGCCGGGGAATGCAGGATCACTGACGTCGCACGGCGGCATCAAGGCAGCCTGTGTGCAATAACGGCGCTGCCAGGGGTGCAGCAAGAAGATCACTGGCGTTGCACGGCGGCATCAAGGCAGCCTGTGTGCAATAACGGCGCTGCCAGGGGTGCAGCAAGAAGATCATTGGCGTCGCACGGCGGCATCAAGGCAGCCTGTGTGCGGTAACGGCGCTGCCAGGGGGGGGGGGGGGGCGGTACAGCAAGAAGATCACTGACGTAGCACGGCGGCATCAAGGCAGCCTGTGTGCGGTAAAGGCGCTGTTGATGGCTCAAACATAGTTTGTCCCACCGACGTCGCCATCCCGACCCAAGGCTCAGTCGCCCGAGCCCGTGACGTACATACAGATCAGAAGTTGTGTGACATAGACGTAGCAATGTGGTGGGGGAGGGAGGCTCATACCCCTCCCCATTTGTACGATTGTAGCCATTAGCCCTATATGGGAAAATGGCCGGCTCCACTCCAGTTGTCACCAGAATCCATCAGTCCGTAGTACGACATGACTTTTCCCTACTTGCCTTTTATACAGTATGCCATCAGTTAAGGTGTGCGCGACAAATCCAGTGTCTATGAATGTCACATTTAGATGAAGATCCGGCGAGATGATTTTTGCCCGTTAAACATTATCTACTACCCATCTATTTCGCATTACACATACAAGCACACAGACACACAAACAAATAAACAAACAAAGAAACAAACACACACACACACACATCCACACACACACACAGCTCCACACACACACACACACACACACACACACACACACACACACACACACACACACACACACACACACATATATATATATATATATATATATATATATATATATATATATATATATATATATATATATATATATATATATATATATATATATATATATATATATGTATGTATGTATGTATGTACGCATGTATGCATTTACGTATGTATGTATGTATGTATGTATGTATATATATATATATATATATATATATATATATATATATATATATATATATATATATATATATATATATATGCATCCTGTCTGTTTGCAGTTTGCAATTTGCGTTACTCGGCCGTCTGAGCAGTTGACTGGAGGATGTTCAAGTCTGTTGTGAACCGCTCAGCTTTGCTATTTTCTCCTGCTTCATGCTTTATTTGATGCTTTATTTGATTGATAAACTACCCGCACGGGTAGATTTGTTACAAATGTAGTTATTCTCTAGTATGCAATGTGTTTTCCGGTTTCGAACTCGTTAATCAGTAATTGCGCGGCACGTGCCAGTCCTGCCAGGGCGAGCCAACACCAATGCCACGGACTTGTTCAGCGCAAGCGAGATTCCGCCAATCTGCTGCACGAGCATGATGCTCAGTGCTCATAAATAACACTTTTGTTGACTGTGGGTCAGCCTGCTAATTTTTACCGTCCTGCATAAGCACGCCAAGAAGCATTCAGCACCCTTTATCGTGCCATTCCGCGACGGGATAAAGACATGTTCATACTGCGCTCCTAAACTACAATAACTGACTAAACGAAATGCGCAGGGAGTGGCCTGTCGGTATGTATCCACTGGAACTGTCACTGCCTCTGTGGTGCCTCTGTCTCGTGTGTAGCCGCCCAAGAAGCGGTTTCGACGGTGGGGCTGAGCACTACACCGGCTCTGGCTGGGCACTACACCGGCTCTGGCTGGGCACTACACCGGCTCTGGCTGGGCACTACACCGGCTCGGGCTGGGCACTACACCGGCTCTGGCTGGGCACTACACCGGCTCTGGCTGGGCACTACACCGGCTCGGGCTGGGCACTACACCGGCTCGGGCTGGGCACTACACCGGCTCTGGCTGGGCACTACACCGGCTCGGGCTGGGCACTACACCGGCTCTGGCTGGGCACTACACCGGCTCGGGCTGGGCACTACACCGGCTCTGGCTGGGCACTACACCGGCTCTGGCTGGGCACTACACCGGCTCTGGCTGGGCACTACACCGGCTCTGGCTGGGCACTACACCGGCTCGGGCTGGGCTGGGCACTACACCGGCTCGGGCTGGGCACTACACCGGCTCGGGCTGGGCACTACACCGGCTCTGGCTGGGCACTACACCGGCTCTGGCTGGGCACTACACCGGCTCTGGCTGGGCACTACACCGGCTCTGGCTGGGCACTACACCGGCTCTGGCTGGGCACTACACCGGCTCTGGCTGGGCACTACACCGGCTCGGGCTGGGCACTACACCGGCTCTGGCTGGGCACTACACCGGCTCTGGCTGGGCACTACACCGGCTCTGGCTGGGCACTACACCGGCTCTGGCTGGGCACTACACCGGCTCTGGCTGGGCACTACACCGGCTCTGGCTGGGCACTACACCGGCTCGGGCTGGGCACTACACCGGCTCGGGCTGGGCACTACACCGGCTCTGGCTGGGCACTACACCGGCTCTGGCTGGGCACTACACCGGCTCGGGCTGGGCACTACACCGGCTCGGGCTGGGCACTACACCGGCTCTGGCTGGGCACTACACCGGCTCTGGCTGGGCACTACACCGGCTCTGGCTGGGCACTACACCGGCTCTGGCTGGGCACTACACCGGCTCTGGCTGGGCACTACACCGGCTCTGGCTGGGCACTACACCGGCTCGGGCTGGGCACTACACCGGCTCGGGCTGGGCACTACACCGGCTCTGGCTGGGCACTACACCGGCTCTGGCTGGGCACTACACCGGCTCGGGCTGGGCACTACACCGGCTCGGGCTGGGCACTACACCGGCTCTGGCTGGGCACTACACCGGCTCTGGCTGGGCACTACACCGGCTCTGGCTGGGCACTACACCGGCTCGGGCTGGGCACTACACCGGCTCTGGCTGGGCACTACACCGGCTCTGGCTGGGCACTACACCGGCTCTGGCTGGGCACTACACCGGCTCTGGCTGGGCACTACACCGGCTCGGGCTGGGCACTACACCGGCTCGGGCTGGGCACTACACCGGCTCTGGCTGGGCACTACACCGGCTCGGGCTGGGCACTACACCGGCTCTGGCTGGGCACTACACCGGCTCGGGCTGGGCACTACACCGGCTCGGGCTGGGCACTACACCGGCTCTGGCTGGGCACTACACCGGCTCTGGCTGGGCACTACACCGGCTCGGGCTGGGCACTACACCGGCTCTGGCTGGGCACTACACCGGCTCGGGCTGGGCACTACACCGGCTCTGGCTGGGCACTACACCGGCTCTGGCTGGGCACTACACCGGCTCTGGCTGGGCACTACACCGGCTCTGGCTGGGCACTACACCGGCTCTGGCCCGTTCCCGGCCTGGGGCTGTGCCTGCATTAATAGTGTTTTTGTTGTCGTTGTTTTTCGGACAGATCGGTTCGTGTCGGCGCATCATTCGGCGGACGGAGTTTGTCGACTGCCGTCGCGGGTCGGGAAAAACCGTCCGTTGGCACTGATGGCTCCTCTGCTCCCGGCGGTGCACAAAAAGTGTCTCCGGGCCGAGCGGCACCGGCCAGAGCCCGACAACAGTGCCGTGTTGCTGTTGGCTCCCGTGGTGGTTCCGTGAGTGCCTTCTGTGTTGTGCGGTGTTTGGATTCGCCGCCACGAGCCACAACTGATACTCGGTTGTCGCCGATCTGAACTCCAATTGGAGCGTGCAGTGTTTCTCCGGCGGGCCGTTTGTTTTGGTGGCAGTCTGTGTTTTGGTCGGTCGATGTGGTGAGACTGATCTGCTGTGCGCTCTCGCGGATGGACGGACACGGCTCTGAGGCACCCTGCCAGAGGCGCAGACAGGATTTTCTCAAGGGGGATGACAAAAAAGAAATATCATGAACAGAAGAACGATTTCGACGCGCGAAGTGCGTTAAAAATTCCTGGTTTTGCGTGGTGAAAATCTAAAAATTTCTTATTTCATCAAGTGTATCTTTGGTTGCTAAGTGGGGGGGGGGGCCGGCCCCTCCACTTGGCTGCGCCTCTGCACGCTGCATAAAACAATGTTAAACGGACTGCAGAGGCTACTGCCGTGAGGCTGGCGGCAGCGATGAACGGTTGCGCTGCGCCCGAGTGATCAGAAAGTCGACGGTCGAGTATGAGCTATGTCAGTGTTCCCTGCGAGCGACAGCAAGGACTGCCACCGGTGGGAGATGATTGCGGACGTCCAGAGCAGCTGTCCAGTCCAGTCCGGTGACGTTATCGGGGCATCGAGTCCAGACTGACGCCTGGTGTGCCGATGCTCACCATGAGTCAGCCCACGTGAACACCTCCGGCGGGGTGGGTGTGTCAACAGCAGCTGGCGCTACAGAGGGAGTCATGGTGCCGCCACCAGGTGGGGGTCATGGTGCCGCCACCGCAGCGGAGATCGATGTGCCACCATCGCAGCGGGGGTCAAGGTGCAGTCACCGTAGTGGGGGTCATGGTGCCGCCACCGCAGCGGGTGTCAAGGTGCTGCCACCGCAGCGGTGGTCATGATGCTGATGCCACCGTAGTGATCGGAGGGCCGCAGGTGACCCGGGGAAGAGCATACGGTAGCCGGCAGGCTACGGGTGACATGTGAGTGCCACAGCCGGCAGGCTACGGGTGACATGTGAGTGCCACAGCCGGCAGGCTACGGGTGACATGTGAGGCACATGTGATAGGCGGCAGACAAAAGGCGAGGAGCAAAAGACGAGCGGAATGTGATAAAACTACATGGTAGGTGGGGTCACCACGATCCCTAACATTAACAACACGACTGCTTGTAAGCCAGCGCGTCAATCCTGATACGTTGCCCAATATAAGGTGCTCGGCATAGGCATACGTAGCAGATCACAGGGATGCTGTAGGTGTAGGAATGAGAGTAAAATGCGTTACCCAATCAATTTAAAGCGGCTGTTTTGCCCCGTGGTTGCAATGGAGCGACTTTGTAGCGTAGTTTAGGGTTTATTTACAACATATGTCCATGCGTAAGATAAATAGCGTGACCTATATTATATTTTGGCCATCGCGTGAGTTAAAATCCTCTCAGATCACCTTCCTTGAGCTGACGTCAGCTGAAGTCGGCGGATCGCCGACTGTTCGAGCGGCTTAATGATTCAACGACTTCTCCGGTCGTATGGCGACCCCGTCTGATGCCAGCGACCGAGAGCGAAACACACTCGATGACCTTCGGCGGCCTTGACCACTGAAGCGTGCCAGCAGCCTGCTCTACGTCACTAAAAGTCTTTTAGACAACAATCCATCGCAGCTCGTCAAGTGTAGCACATCAAGTAGCTGTCGACTGAGCGTTTCAAGCAGGCTGCGCCTACCGGTTGTGCCCAGTGTCAATATGTATGCGACGAAGCCCACAAGCAGCGGCCACAGCGGTGCAGATCCGACAGCAGACACTGTCTGACACAGATCAGACAGCAGACACTGTCTGACACAGATCCGACAGCAGACACTGTCTGACACAGATCAGACAGCAGACACTGTCTGACACAGATCAGACAGCAGACACTGTCTGACACAGATCAGACAGCAGACACTGTCTGACACAGATCAGACAGCAGACACTGTCTGACACAGATCAGACAGCAGACACTGTCTGACACAGATCCGACAGCAGACACTGTCTGACACAGATCAGACAGCAGACACTGTCTGACACAGATCAGACAGCAGATACTGTCTGACACAATCAGACAGCAGACATTGTCTGACACAGATCATACAGCAGACACTGTCTGACACAGATCAGACAGCAGACACTGTCTGACACAGATCAGACAGCAGACACTGTCTGACACAGATCAGACAGCAGACGCTGTCTGACACATCAGACAACAGACACTGTCTGACACAGATTAGACAGCAGACACTGTGACACAGATCAGACAACATATACTGTCTGACACAGATCAGACAGCAGACACTGTCTGACACAGATCAGACAGCAGACACTGTCTGACACAGATCAGACAACAGACACTTTCCGACAAAGATCAGACAACGGCGTACAGACAGCCGTCGAACAGACACTGTCTGACACAGATCAGACAACAGCGTATAAACAGCCGTCGAACAGACACTTCAAGCAGACGGACGATGTCAGACAATGATGGACACGGCAGATCACGACTCGGTCGGGACGGACGACGACAGGAGGGTGACCGGGACGGGTGAGGGTCGGAGGGTGGTCGGGACGGGTGAGGGTCGGAGGGTGGCCGGGACGGGTGAGGGTCGGAGGGTGGTCGGGACGGGTGAGGGTCGGAGGGTGGCCGGGACGGGTGAGGGTCGGAGGGTGGCCGGGACGGGTGAGGGTCGGAGGGTGGTCGGGACGGGTGAGGGTCGGAGGGTGGCCGGGACGGGTGAGGGTCGGAGGGTGGTCGGGACGGGTGAGGGTCGGAGGGTGGCCGGGACGGGTGAGGGTCGGAGGGTGGCCGGGACGGGTGAGGGTCGGAGGGTGGCCGGGACGGGTGAGGGTCGGAGGGTGGCCGGGACGGGTGAGGGTCGGAGGGTGGCCGGGACGGGTGAGGGTCGGAGGGTGGTCGGGACTGGCGGATGTAGGAGGGTGGTCGGGACGGGCGGAGGTAGGAGGGTGGCCGGAACTGGCAAAGGTAGGAGGGTGGCCGGAACTGGCATAGGCAGGAGGGTGGCCGGAACGGGAAAAGGTAGGAGGGTGGCCGAAACGGACAAAGGTGGCCGGAACGGGCGAAGGTAGGAGGGTGACCGGGGCCGGGCGACAGTAGGAGGGTAGCAGAGGACGGACAACGGTCGAAGGGTTAGCAGAGGACGGACAGCGGTCGGTGGGTTAGCAGAGGACGGACAGCGGTAGAAGGGTTAGCAGAGGACGGACAGCGGTCGGTGGGTTAGCAGAGGACGGACAGCGGTCGAAGGGTTAGCAGAGGACGGACAGCGGTCGAAGGGTATCCGCTGATTGCCAGGCGGCGTGCTGGTGATGAACGAAATCCAATACGGGCCAGCGCCGAACAAGGCTGACGCGTCTCGCCGGCGCCGGTCCTGTCTGGTCCGGATAACGGGCTGTCAACGGAGGGTCTGGTCCGGATAACGGGCTGTCAACCGAGAGTCTGGTCCGGATAACGGGCTGCCAGTCGGCGGTCTGGTTCGTGTAACAGGGTGTCAATCGAGGGTCTGGTCCAGGTAACGGGCGGCCAGTCGGCGGTCTGGTCCGTGTAACAGGTTGTCAATCGAGGGTCTGGTCCGGGCGACGAGCTGCCAGCAATGTGGTCTCGTCAGGGTGACTGATTGCCAACTGATGATCTAGTCTGTGTAGCGAGCTGCCAGCCGTGGGGTCTGATCACTGGGTGTCAGTCGTGGGGTCTGGTCTGGGTGACGGTCTGCCTGTCGTGGGGTCTGGTCTGGATGACGGTCTGCCTGTCGTTGGGTCTGGTCTGGGTGACGGTCTGCCTGTCGTGGGGTCTGGTCTGGGTGACGGTCTGCCTGTCGTTGGGTCTGATCTGGGTGACGGTCTGCCTGGCGTTGGGTCTGATCTGGGTGACGGTCTGCCTGTCGTTTGGTTTGGTCTGGGTGACGGTCTGCCTGTCGTGGGGTCTGGTCTGGGTGACGGTCAGCCTGTCGTTGGGTTTGGTCTGGGTGACGGTCTGCCTGTCGTTGGGCCTGATCTGGGTGACGGTCTGCCTGTCGTTGGGTCTGGTCTGGGTGACGGTCTGCCTCTCGTGGGATCTGGTCTGGGTGATGGTCTGCCTGTCGTTGGGTCTGCTCTGGGTGACGGTCTGCCTGTCGTGGGGTCTGGTCTGGGTGACGGTCTGCCTGTCGTTGGGTTTGGTCTGGGTGACGGTCTGCCTGATCTGGGTGACGGTCTGCCTGTCGTTGGGTCTGGTCTGGGTGACGGTCTGCCTGTCGTGGGGTCTGCTCTGGGTGACGGTCTGCCTGTCGTGGGGGTCTGGTCTTGGTGACGGTCTGCCTGTCGTTGGGTTTGGTCTGGGTGATGGTTTGCCAGCCGTTGGGTCTGGTCTGGGTGACGGGCTGGCAGTCGTGGGGTCTGGTCTGGGTGTCCGTCTGCCTGTCGTTGGGTTTGGTCTGGGTAGCGGACCGGGTGTGGTATAAACCTGATGGTGGTACCGTATATATAACTGCCAAATCGGCTCTGATGGACGAATGGCTGGCCATTAAGTAGGCTCACTGAAGGTCGCTGAACGTTCCAATTATAGCGCGATTAATCAAGCTAAGCCTACCAATCTACGGTAGTTACGAACCAGTTTCTGATATGCAGATGCATTTCATTGGTGGCCATCATTTTCAATTAGTATGATAACCAGGCGTTTATGCTGATTGATGTACTGTCTGGAGTTGGATAGTTGATTCGTGAGATTATGTAGTGCAAGCTTCTTGGTGAGTCTATGTCTTGTCCATGGAATTCGATGGGGAATGCTGACTGCCTAAATGTGTACTGCAAATGAAAGACAAATGCAACATAATTGTTGTAAGTTGATAAATCAACACCAGAGGGAAATACAGGGAGAGGTTGTTGCAAGGTCATGACCGCTGCCGGGTGGTCTTGAGTCGCAGATAGCTCGTTAGGTCTACCTAAATTTTTAAGCATAGCAGTTCCTCGGAAAGAAAATCGACAGGGAGCCACCTAAGGTCGGACATATCTGTCCTGTACGCCAGCCCTCTTGAGTAAGAATCGTCGAATGCTTCCGCTCGTCCGGGTGAGTGCGCCGCCCAGCGTGCGTTCGGAGACCGGTTACGCAATTGAGCACATCTGAACACTGAACCTCCCTTGAATACACTTTAGATATGCCCCTGATCAGCACACGGTGCTGGAGGATGTGTGTGGCCATGTTTGGTCCAGGATTTGAGCATTCGATTCATACCATTGTTATTGCCAGGAAGGCACTTAACGTGGAATGATGATGCAACAATACACTTGTGTTGCCAAATTAAATACACTAGACCTACCAGGTACAATTCACAAAAGGAACCCTCGTTTGACGATGCACTTGCCGAAATGCCACCTGAGCCATATATTGGGCATTCTATCGAATCGTTCGCCATTGTAAATCCCAGTAGCGCACGCCTTCGAACGCGCACGCGCATATATACACATTCACACACGCACACAGTTTGCCAAGACTCACACACCAAGGCGTCTTGTCCGCACCATACGTATGTCCTGGCCTCTCTATGACGAGAATGTTACACACCAAGGCGTCCTGTCCGCACCATACGTATGCCCTGGCCTCTCTATGACGAGAATGTTACACACCAAGGCGTCCTGTCCGCACCATACGTATGCCCTGGCCTCTCTATGACGAGAATGTTACACACCAAGGCGTCTTGTCCGCACCATACGTATGTCCTGGCCTCTCTATGACGAGAATGTTACACACCAAGGCGTCCTCTCCGCACCATACGTATGCCCTGGCCTCTCTATGACGAGAATGTTACACACCAAGGCGTCCTGTCCGCACCATACGTATGCCCTGGCCTCTCTATGACGAGAATGTTACACACCAAGGCGTCCTGTCCGCACCATACGTATGCCCTGGCCTCTCTATGACGAGAATGTTACACACCAAGGCGTCTTGTCCGCACCATACGTATGTCCTGGCCTCTCTATGACGAGAATGTTACACACCAGGGCGTCTTGTCCGCACCATACGTATGCCCTGGCCTCTCTATGACGAGAATGTTACACACCAAGGCGTCTTGTCCGCACCATACGTATGCCCTGGCCTCTCTATGACGAGAATGTTACACACCAAGGCGTCCTGTCCGCACCATACACTGACAACACCCCTCGACACCCTTCTCACAAAGTTATCGTTTTACACTCGTCACGAGTCTCCGAGAACGCTACCAGTTCTCATTGAGAACGCCACGAGTTCTCACGGTTCTCATTTGAGAACTTGTGGTGCTCGGACGAAGCCTTCCAGTGGTCTTCGAATCTGCCCGTAGTTCTCAATGCTTGTGAGTGTACGTATGCCCTGGCCTCTCTATGACGAGAATGTTACACACCAAGGCGTCCTGTCCGCGCCATACGTATGTCCCGGCCTCTGTATGACAAGACCGTCACACACCAAGGCGTCTTGTCCGCGCCATACGTCTGTCCCGGCCTTTGTATGCCGCCGGTTTTGCCTTCATCATGATCGAGCTATGCATGTGATGCTCGTAGCGATCCACCTGGCATTCGCGAAGGTTACCAGATGCTCGTGACGGATGCTGTGGTGATTGTGCGCTCGTGGAACATGCTGTCCGATGTCCGAGTGTGTGCTGTCCGAACGTCAGGTCGAAACTTCCGGGAAACTCGTCACAACTTTGTTGAGGATGTCAAGAATACGCAGCCGGAGGTAAAATTTCCACCAACATTCGCTCTCTGCCCAATAGTGGAAGCTCACACCGCGCGCATTCCCCGAACTCACTATTAACCAAGACATCACACAGCCCGCACCCGTCGTCGAGCACTTCGCCACTCACTACACTGACGCCTCATCAAGCACCCAATACTCACAACACAGCACCACATACCTCCACGACACTCAGCCCCCCCCCACCCAATGGTTTCCAGCACTATCTTGTCGCTAAATCTCGCTAACCTTGACACGCACCTTCTAGCTATCACTATTTCTCACTTACAAGTTGTGCCTACAAGGTGTTTTTTTCCGATAGAATGGTCACTGGACGAATCACAATGCGAATACATCTCGTTTATCTCGAAACTAACAACATTATATGTTCCTTTCAAAGTGACTTTCGACCCGAACGAATTCACTTTGATAACGACTGATAACGTCGAAATTATATTTTCATCATTTTGATCCGACTGATAACGTCGCAATTATATTTTCCATGAAGCGTGTCTTCATGAAAATAACATTGAACAGTAGCACTTTTTCGATTTAAATCGTCGTTTGCTTCCACAGGCCTTCGAATTAAGTCACACTGATTTTATATCCGGAGCAGAATATCAGCCTTTATCGAACACTCGCGCTCGTTCGCCGTTCCAGGCGGCAACGTTTACTCACAATTCCACGCTCTCGAGTCTCGACTAAAGTGTCCCGCAAGGCAGCCTTCTGTGTCCGCATTGGACCAACTTCCCCTCATGGCTCCTGGTCTAAAATATTTCATTTACGCATATAGTGTGGGCATTTTGTGCACTCACCCATCAGCAAAAAACGCAAACCACTTTGTGCAACTCGTCACAAATCGCATTGATCCTTGGTACTCCCTCTGAAGATTGCAGCTATCCTCCACACAATCAGCAAGAATGTTCTTATCTCGGCTTCACACGTAGGTATGCTCCGCCCCAGCCCTCCGCTTCACCTTCGTGACCAAGTTACCTTACACACAGCACTGCTATAATATAAATCTACACCGCTCCGATTCGCTCAATCCTGGAATACAATGCGTTTATCTTCGATCACATACCTGCTGCCCTCACTCCACCACATCACTTGACAGCAGGTCAAAAACCACACATTACGCCTGGCCGCCGCACCGTACCGCACAACACCTATCGCCAGTCTCCGGGCCGAGGCCAACATTACCAGCCTCCAGCTCTGCAGAACACGGCATCTGGTTAGGTATCACCTTGGGGAACAACACAATCATACCGCCAATCACGCCCGTACTAATCTGCCTGTTCAGCGCACGTACAACACAATTAAATGTAGCATTGCCATCCATTTGAGTCAGGATGCCACCCTGGCATTGAAAATCCCAGACCTGACCATCAACACAATTTCACCCGTCACCCATTCAGGCACATGAAACACTCAAAACGAGGGTATCCATTTAAACAAAAAACCCACTCCCGTCCATCGAAGCTCAATCAACTTTCAGGAGCATAAGAAAGCCGACCAACAACACATACTTCTACACTAACGACTCCCATGCCAACGATGGTACGGGTCAGCTTGGTACGGTGGACCCGACACTGGCAAAATCAAATAAACACCCCACACCATTTTGTATATACATCAGAGTTAGTGCCCATACTAATCTGTCTACAACACATCGAATACCACATCACCACACCCAGCGGCATATGTACTGACTCATGTTCTTCCGTTGACGCTAT
Organism: Ashinkailepas kermadecensis; assembly: GCA_034440615.1. NCBI lineage: Eukaryota > Metazoa > Arthropoda > Thecostraca > Neolepadidae > Ashinkailepas > Ashinkailepas kermadecensis. The sequence continues at coordinate 157,754 of JAOTOM010004291.1, read as the reverse complement.
CGATACCATGCACAACACCGCGCACCCCACACTGCACGCAATCAAACACCTCTAGCACACGCACACACACCACGCCCACCTCCAGCTCACACTGCTCTGGGTTCCTGGCTACATGAGCATCTCGAGAAACGAGCGACCGACGACCTCGCCAAAAGACGCATCGCTCTTCTCCACCCCACCCAATGTTCCCATACGACCTCCTGGCGCTTGCAAATACCCTCTTCAACAAGAAAAATATATCCAGTACTGCCGGACACACACCACATCGCGTGCTCATAATATATAGCTCATTCCTCATAAGTGGTAATCCTCAAACCAAAACGAACGACTAAAAGAAGTCACCTCAGCTTGATTACGACTAGGCCACACAAAAGTTACCCATAATTATGTCCTCCAACAGCCTCCACATTCACCCCGATGTTACGCGTGTGGTGTGCGATACACCATCGAACACTTCCTCCTGCACTGTTCAAAGCATACGCTGTGTGACATCCACTTGTTTTTTTTATATCAACACATCCGAGCTTGAGGACGCTGCTGGAATATGAGCTCCAAGAGGTACGTTGTGAATTTCTACAAAAGGCAATAATTGAACAGGCAATTTGAAGTTCAAAGCCAATTTCTCCTCCACTCTCGTATCACATAAACATACGATATTTCTCCAGTTACGTAGATTGCTGGACCGCCCCAATTCGACAGCAACAGCAAGGTTACCCGTTAAACTCTGCTCGGTTCATTACCTTCGTGCTTTCCGAGCAGCTTAGTGCTATGCAACTTAGCGGTTTTTCCAAGCTTTAAATTTACACACTAAAATACACAGCCAAGGTTGAGTCCGGGCGCTCGCGGTCTGTGCTGGACGCCTGGGACTCCGCTTTTCCTCCAGGCTGCGGGTGGCTGCAGCGGAGCCCGTTATCCCCCATGGCTCGCGGTCCAGTTACGGTGGAACCGGGAGATAGACGGAGGCAGTGGTGCTGTGTGCATGCTATGTGTACATGTGTCCTATGTGTACCTGTCGGCAATGCCAGTGTCTTTGCAGTGCTGCGTTTTCCATCTGTTACCTCACGTTGATAGTGCTTGCCTTCCTTTTACTATAGCAAACACCGGTTGCCACATAAACCGATTTAACATAAATGCTTAATCTTAACAACAGTATCTAGCAGATGGCACTTTGTCTAAGCTTGGGAAAGAAGGGACCTGTCTCCTGAAGCTCGCCTCAGCATGGCCTGGTAGGAGATACCGGCTGGGTAGTCATTAAGCATCAGGTCCGTGCAGTCGATAGCATGGTAATGGGGTGTTCACGACATCAGGGCTGGCAGTAAAGAGCACCAGGACACATCAACTCCGCGTCTGCGAGGATCGGGCGGTCACTGGCACCAGAACGGGGTAATTAAGACTACTAGCGCTGCAACGGACGGTCAGGAACACCATGGCATGCGGTGTTCAGGAGGGCCGGAGTGGGAGGCCATCGGTACGATGACTCAGTCGGTAGAGCGTCCGACTGCTACTCGTAAGATCGTGGGTTCGAATCCCGCGACCGGCGGGATTACCGAGTCCACCCGCGATCGATCGGCGTGCGAGGTTGGCGAGGCTGTGCGACCCAGCAGTCGGATGCGTCGCAAAAGAGCCCAAGGTTCACCCAAGAGGGCGGAGGCAGTCTGACGGCCGGCGGCGGCGCCAGGACGAGTCGGACCCACTGTCGCGGCGGGCGGCGTCTCCAGAAATCTGAGAATTGCGGCGCAGCGTGGCGTCAGGCGACAAGCTGGCAGCGCGCGTCGCCCTGCCCCGACGCCTGGCGTCCCGTGCACCGCTGACCAAAACATGGCTGCCCGCCAGATCGGCGCTGATCTGTCTGTGGTGGCCGGGCCGTGGGCGTTGTGGCTCCGGTACTGGCCGTGGGCGTCGTGGCTTCGGTACGGGCCGTAGGCGTTGTGCCTCCGGTACGGGCCGTGGGCTTTGTGCCCTGGCTCCGGTACAGGCCGTGGGCGTTGTGCCCTGGCTCCGCTACAGGCCGTGGGCGTTGGGCCCTGGCTCCAGTACTGGCCGTGGGCGTCGTGGCTTCGGTACGGGCCGTAGGCGTTGTGCCTCCGGTACGGGCCGTGGGCTTTGTGCCCTGGCTCCGGTACAGGCCGTGGGCGTTGTGCCCTGGCTCCGGTACTGGCCGTGGGCGTTGTGGCTCCGGTACGGGCCGTGGGCGTTGTGGCTCCGGTACGGGCCGTGGGCGTTGTGGCTCCGGTACGGGCCGTGGGCGTCGTGGCTCCGGTACGGGCAGTGGACGGCCGCGAGCGAGGCCTGACGGCCGCTCCCACACGCCGACGCTCTCGTCGGATGTCGGGCATCCGGCTCCGGCCCGACCTTGACATTGATATGGTGAGTTGGGGGCGTTGGGCGACCATTGCAGACGATGCTTTCCGAAGCCGAAATATGAATCAATCCGGACAGTGAATGGCTGCCCGTTGCGTGCCAAAGGAGACGTTGCGTTTTACAGATGCAAGTGCGCGATCACGTGGATGTCAGGCCTACATCAGCACCTGTGCGGTGTGAAGCCAGCGAGGGAGTGTTGTGAGCTATATGCGTCATCGACTACACGCTTATGATCGCTTTCTTTTACCGGCGTCGATGCCGTCGATTTCTGCATTAGGCGCAGTCCTGAATTTCCGTATATGCTGAGGGATTTATGCGATGTGATCCTCCTCTGTTATTCAACAACAAATTAACATTCGCCCCTTGAAAAATAAGGTGGCTATTAGCGCTACGAGCAGAGCCATGTAATCAGAAGTGAAAAATCGCTCCTGGCATCCAACAAACGACCCTGTCTGGTGCCAACTAACCGTGTATCAAAACAAGCCCGGATGATTTCTGCAGGCTATATCAAAACACGCCACTTTTAACCCGTTCGTCGTTGTGGTCGTTATTTCTGTTGTAAAGCACGTGACACCACGTCCTACTGGAGGTCACTGGACTATTTTAGCACCTAGTCAGAGAGCACAGAGCTGGGTGATAGTCTGTCTGAATGGACAGGTGATCACTTTGTTATTTATGCGAGAGCGTGCTCTCTGCAGACGTGGTATTCCGTTCCTCGGGCCGGCAATGTCTTGGGATCAACCCAGCAATTGCACATTCTGCGCGATGATCTGCAGTTCCCAATCACGGTCCCGTCTGCATTCTACGTGATGGTTCGCAATGCCCAATATGGTCCTGTCTGCCCTAAAATGTTGGTCTCTGGAAGTGGGTTTTACCCCTCAACAGCCTGACCTCGACGAAAGGGTGAAGCTTCTCGTTTGGTTACTGCCGTTTGAGCACCGCCAAATTTACATAATTTCGGGAGCACATATCTATCCATGTAAAGATTGTCAACGTTGAATTAGTCGTACTCACTCGGAAAACCGAAAATATAAATATTCAAGCACACCATTTATCCTTTTATTGACGGTTCTTCTGAACGGCAACGATTACCCTCTGGAAGACCTGTCAATAAAAGTCGAAGTACCGGGCTGAAATATTTGTATATTCGCTTTACCCAGAGTGAGTACGATTATTCCTAGGCACTCAGGACTGTCTTGTAAGCACGGACGATTAGTATGGCCCGCCATCACGATACAAAACACGGGTGTGTTCAAGTCCACTACAAAGTGCCCTTGCCCCCGGCCCATCCCTGTCCAGGGGCGTAGTCCTCTGCGCCGATACCATCGTGATGCATGGCACATCCATGTCCAGGGGCGTGGTACGAGGGCGCGGGCAGAGGTAAGAGAGGACCGAACGAAAAACATGACCAATGAGGGTTCCGGATTGCAGGCAACTTTTTCAGACTGCATGTACCTTTCCAGACGGAATCGGACGTTCAAACTGCATCAGACTGCATGCCGTCCTTTCAGACTACTGGGGTCTTTTAAAGCACGTAAGTTTCCTTTATGACTGATGCTATTTGCAACTGCAACTAAAAAAGACGCCCTACAACCCAAACAAACCGCCTCTTCCATAATGCAGAAGGCCACTGTCACGAACCGGAGGTCGCATGGTCGTCATTTGCGGCTGCCGTTATTTTTCAGTTGTCATAGACACAACCAGCAACCTATACCCGATACCCCTTTGGAAAGATGACCACGTCACCTGTCACGACAACAGCGGCTTGCGTCAACCCCCAGGCGTACCGGCGGCCTCGATGTGGCCCGTCTCCGGCTTGTGCCGTTGCTGGGGCGGCTGGCGGTGGTCGCCGTGCCGTGAGTCGGGCCCGGACGTGACGGTCATGCGACACCCCCGGCCACCTGCTGCTCGGTGATGGGGACGGGGGATTAGGTCGGGGCTCGGCCCACCAGATCTACTTTCACCTGCGGACCGCCGCCCCCTGCCGCCACCCAGCGCCGCGACAGCTGGCGTCCGGCTCGGACGACGGGTCAATGCTGGTCCTGCTGCCTCGGCGGCGCTGTGGGCGCAAACATCGCCAACTTGTAGAAACGAGTCTCCCAGCAGCGTTCATAGCGATCCAGCCGACTTTCCAGCCAGGAAGCTACTTGATCAACATTCGCTGAGCTTAGCAGGAGGTAGTTGGATTGCATACCACCCAGGAACTTTGATTTCGGACAATTATTGGGGTGGGGTACAATGCATCATGGAGGGCCATGGACGCGCCGAAATGGATGGGGGAGGGTACACTCCATAGAGCCCCATGTTAAAAGCTGAAATTATTTATGGGGAGGGGGCAAAGCCAACACTTGAATGGGCACTTGTCCCCTCAAAAGTATACAAAAAGCACCCATGATCTCACCCCTATAGCATGTTCATTAAGCACGTGGCACCCCCGTTCCACACAACACGCAGCATACATCATACTGTATGTCTTGTATTCGTGTATTCATTCGCCCTGCTCCCAGGAGATACGTCTGTCCCGATTTTGAACCACTGCTGTGGGCGATCTAGTCCAACTCTCAACGCCGGTACATCAGGAATCATATGCAGAGTTCCCGCAGGTTTCCCCACTACATTAGGAAGGGAGTTACGAATTGAAATAATGTTTTTCATAAAATAACATGTTTTCCGTCAAAAATATTCTGATTGATGGATATTGCGAACTGAGTTCAGTCAGATATATTTTATATGGCGTCTCCCGCATGATCCAGCTTTACTCACCATTTTTATCACGTTGAATTGCCTATGAAGAATGCGGTACCTATGCAAATATGATATGGATATTTCTATGGTATCAGAATACTGAATAAGAACATGACACTGAAATATGACGCATAATATACAGAACTAATCTTGATGTTAACATTTCCTGGGAACATCACCGATTGTTAGGGGGAAATGATCTTATTATCCTATATACCAGGTATTAATAAAATGGCACCAAAAGAACAGCAGTTGGTCAACAAATGTGGCGGCAGTAGCAAAACCAAAAATTCGCCTTTTGGCCTACTGTATCCTTGCACGTCAAAATTATTTATTTAAAAAAAATGTTTTCACATGCCTACTTCCAGATCACGCTCCAAGGTACCGAAGACTGTTTTCAGCGAATAATTCGGTCCAGTGGTTATTGGGATATCTGGGGGAGGGCGATTAAGCCACAATCCCCTACCGATTTGAATATTTTTCATTCCTAGAGTAATAGGGTTGATATGTAGACGTTCTATATCTCGCCACCAGAGGCGCTGCACTCGCAGATGTCCGCCTCTTTCCACAGCGATTGCCAAGTGTTCTGATATGCACTGTTTTTCTACCAATCCACCGCAGGGACGAATCCAGGTTTCAGTCAAGGGTGCCCTAGTGAAAAAAAATCATGGGATTGACCCATCAAATTGCATGGGATTGTCCTTGTCAGGATATGAAACAACAACGACAACAACCCCATGAGACAATCGTGTGGGAATCCCATGCGGTTCCCTATGTGAATCCACCATGGGATTCCTACACAGTCCCCGAGGGATTTTATACTATTACCAGTGTGAATCCTCCAGGGATTCTCACTGGGGTATCCCAGTGGGGAAGCCCAGACCCCAGTAGGATCTATGAACCAGCATAAACCACACTGGTCTTCCCAGAGCATGTCCATGCAAACAGGATGAAACCACGTACGACATGCATATTTTGAAAGACAAACGAACGACATTTGACGTATATTTATGAGGCGTTTTCGCAAGGTCAGCCAACATCGCATCTCAGCCACTCCCGGCGTTCCCACCGTGGGGTCGACGATTTGGCGACTATCGAAAAGTGGTGCTGGCGCATGTCTGAGTCATGGAGTTTACTCCTTGCTTTTCAGTTGGCAAGGAAAATAATAGCCAAAAGTAGGGGTTAAAATGGGGTAATATATAACGAAGAATAAAGCTAAGCTTTATAAAAAATAATTTTGTTTAGCCTAGTCTAAGCTCTTGCTTCGAAAAACAAATAAAATTAATAGGATATTATTGCTGTTTAAGGTATCTACAGGATAAGTTTTGCACACATTTTACCTCCATGAGGCAAACAAAGGGTTTGGTTTGGTTAGATTAGGTTAGGTTAAACTTTTTCCTTTAGACCAGACATAGCATTTCAGGAAAAAGAAACGTACAAACACGTCTCCGAACACGATGAAGATGATTGAACAATTCGCTCTTGTGGGAAATGCACCCAAAATTTTGGACATTCTTCCGGATATTTTATTCCTTTTTTGGGAAAAATGAAAGCTTTTTGTTGATTAAAACGAGCATTCTATCAACTTGCGTGTTTAGGATATTGTAAAGAAAAACGTTGGAAAATTTGTGATATTTTTCAGATAAAAAGGAACTTGTTTTTCTTCAAAAGCAGTTTGTGATAGGTAGGTTAGGCTAGGTTAAACCAGGCTTTTTCTTAATTTGGAAAGTTTTAAGAAAACATTGTTTTAAATTTATCAAATTATATTTTTTATATTTTTGCTTCTCTAAAGGGGAGCTTAGACTAGGATAAGCTAGGCTATGTTACATTTATATTTTGAATAATTACTTTTTATGCTATGTTACCTAATCCAAAGCCCCTTTTTCTAGTGTTATTTTACTCACAAACTAAAAAGTAAGCATTTGCACAGAAAGTGAGTGGTCCCATCATCTTAGTCACATTCATCAACACTGCATTGAAAGGATAACTTAAAATAATTCATACAACACCTTAAAGCACAATTTTACCAGAAAATATGTGATTCAGTCATCCTGTGAGCAACCTAAGCGATAATAATATTGTTGTTAAAACGACCTGCTGTACAAAAAGTGCAAACCCTGCCCTGGCAGAGACGTAGGCAACCAACAGCGTAGGTTTCTGTAAAACGGATTGGGTGCATACCTTATAGGGTGCCATGTTAAACGTTGAAATTATTGGGGTGGGGACAACCAACATTGGGGGGAGGGGGCAAGTGTCCTCCCAAAAACATACAATGCTACACATCTGTAGGTAGGAGTATTATTGCAGTTTAAATTAGCCAAGAGACACATTTTACACACAGTTTACCTTCATGAGGCATACAAAGGAATTAGGTTTTGTTGGGTTAGGTTAGGTTCTTTTTTAAGTTATAAAGCAAATGCCAGACAATGTTGTTTTTCCTGATATTTGAATAAAAAGAACTTGTTTTTTTATCAAAAGCAGTTTGTGGTAGTTTATGTTAGGTTATGCCAGGCTTTTTCATTTTTTTCTTCTAAAAAAACAGCTCAGGTTAGGTTAGGTTCAGTTAGTTTAGTTTAGGTGTTTTTAAGTTGGAATTTTTAAAAGAAAAAATGTTCAGAAATTTTCCATTAAAAAATGTTTTCTTGCATGGCTTGGTTAGGTTAGGTTATGTTGCATTTTTCCTTATTTTGAACATTACTTTTCATGCCATATTACCCAACTCCAAGCCCCTTCGTGGGTGTTATTTTGCCTCCCAACTGAAAAGTATGTAGGTATTTGCAGAGGAAATGAGTGGTCACATCACAATCATGTTAAGCACATTCATAAACATTGCATTATAAAAAGAAATTCCAAGAAATCGAAAATTACCTTGAGCTGCAAATTTACCTAGGTATCTAGGCACCTATCTTGCTATCACAATCATGATCAGCTCCCCAAATCACCAGTTCCAGCTAGTTCCAGTACCATTCCATTTGGACATCAACTACCGAACCAGGTGATGGCAGCACTACTGATATCCTGCAATCTGTCGCTATAAGCCTATCACACACTTATAGCGACCACGTCAGTTTCTCACAATTTCGTGTACTTAATGATTGTCCACTTGCCATCAGTTCAAATGCAGCCTTCTTATAGGTAGCATGGTCCATGCTTTTTGCGATTCCTTTTCAGGTCCTTGCCTTGCCCTCAAACGCACAACCATCACCATCGTCACCACACTATACTTTCTCACGTGTCCGTGAATCCAATATCATTGACTATCGTTTTGTAATGTTCGTAAGATAGAAGGCTAGCCCGTGCGAACCTGACACAAAAAGATTCAAACAGGCCGGCCGGCGCTAAACTGCCAATCAATCGAAATAGCGTCAGCTGATGGTTGGTCCTCCACTGTGAAGGTCGTCGATGCCCTTCGAGCCACTGTTCTGGCTCGCATATTCTATTTTTTCTAAACGTATTTTACCTGACATATTGAGTGTCTGCATGACTGATTAAGCTCTTATTTAATTATTCGTTGGTCTCGGAGCAGATCGCTATACCGCACTTGAAATCTCTTAGACCAGTCTCTGGGCAGGTTAGGGACGGTTGCCTAAAAAGGGGAAGCATCCTGGATGCCTGAGGGATCGGGCTCCTAAAAGTCGGGACGGGGTTCCCGTACGCTATACGGGACTGCCCCAATTCTACGATAGGACTGTTCTGGTTCTTCCATGGGATTCTGTCTATTTCAATGGGATTTGGTTTTCCTCATGGGACAATCCGGGATTTCCTCCATGGGACATATGGGATCCCATATGTCCCATGGAGAATAAATGCCAATCCCATGGGATTTGTTTTTCACTAGGGTGAAAATTTTCTTTCCCTCCCTCACGTTTTTTTCTTTTTTCTCCTTTTTTTCCCCCCTCAATGGTGGGCTTTTTCTTTTTTTTTTTTAAACTATTTTCTACTCCGTGTTTCTTTTTTTTTTTTAGGTTTTTTTTTTTTTTTTTTTTTTGTTTTTTTTTTTTTTCTCCTCCTTTATTCCCCGTCCGCGGTGGGTGGTGTTGGGGTTTGGGTTTCTTCCCCCTCCCCTCCCTTCCTTCCCTCGCTTCCTTCCCTTCCCTCGCGTTCTTTGCCCCGCTTCCTGTTTTGGTGGGAGGGTCTTGCTGGGCAAGGGTTTTGGGGGGGGGGGGGGGGTTGGGGGTCGGGTTTTTTTGGGTTTCGTTTTGGTTTGTTTTTTTTTTTTGGTTGTGTTGTGGGGGTGGGGGGGGGGCGCTCGGGGGGTCCGCCTTTTTTGGTGGGGGGTTGGGGGGGGGGGGGGTTGCCTGCGTCGGGCGTTCGTTCGCTGGTGCGCGGGGCCGGCCGGCGGGTTCGCTTTGAGAGAAATAGGGGAGGGGGGGGGAGGGGGGCGGGGGGGGGGGGGGGGAGGGAGGGGGGGGGGGGCCGCGCCCGGTGGTGGCAAAAAAAGGGGGGGGGGGGGAGGGGGGGGGGAGGGGGGGGGAGGGGGGGGGGGGGGGGGGGGGGGCGTGTTGGTGGGTGGGGTTGGGGGGGGGGGGGAGGGGGGGGGGGGGGGGGGGGGGGGGGGGGGGGGGGGGGGGGGGGGGGCGGGGGGGTGTGGGGTTGGCCGGGCGTGGCGGGGGGGGGTCCGGCCCGGGTCCTTGGGCGGTGGTGGGCGCCGGCGTTGCGGCGGCGCGGGGGCGGGGGCGGGGGCGGGGCTCGTACGTCATGGCCGGATATAAGCGGCGGCGCCGCCCAGCCAAGCCCCGCTGGACGGCGGCTATTTTCGGTTGGCGACGGCGACAGTCGGCCAGTTTTCAGCACCCCAACGACGCAGGTCTATCACGACCCCCCCCCCTCGTGGCGCCACACCTGGCAGTCACGCTGGGTCACGGGGTCACACATCGGCCCACGTCCAGGTCACAGCCGCCATGTGGAGTCACGCTGAGGATCTCGACCCCACAGGTTCGCATCTGGGCGTCACTGGGTCACACAACCGCTCGCGGGGTCACACCTGGGCGTCACTGGGTCACATGACCGTTCGCGGGGTCGCACCCGGTCGTCACTGGTAGCACGACCGCTCGCGGTGTCGCACGTGGACTTTGTGGGCAGAGAAGCACTGGCGTCGTGTGGTGAACAGTACAGCCACAGGGATATGCAGGGGCCATCCACGGGTGCGTCGTTTCGCCAGCGGCACAACTGCATGACAGTCCGCGACACAGCCGCGCAACCTGACGCGCTTTCTAGGCCGGCATTGGTGAGATCTGATCGCAGTTGACTGTGCACTTCGAAATGGCTCAGCAGAGCTGAAAAATTCAATGACACCGGATTAGATGCAGGACGAGCAGATTCACTGTTATCGTATAGCGAAATCGAACTGAACCTGAACACCTCGATGGCAAATGCCGCTTGCCGGAATGCCGTGCCGGGTGGATCACGGCCAATCCATACGCCTGACGGCCCGATAATCAATCAAATCGCCTGCCGATCAGTGTGATGAGGCAAGGCAGCGCGGTGCCGGCTGAATCTGTCCAGTGCTCCTTGTTTCAGTTGCCACGCAACAAGATTGCTCACGCTCGGTGCAGAGCGTTGCCGGGCGGACCGTGCCGCAAACACACCGTTACGTGGTGACCGGGGCCGCAGTGTCGAATGACTAAGTGATCCGTGCTCGAGCGAGCTGATATTTTTGTCGCCAGGCTGGTGACAGAAAGTGACGTCCTTGATGATTGGAGTCGGGTCGGCTGTGTGGGCCGCAATCAGCCGTGTACAGTAGGGTAGAACGTCAGAAACGAATTATTTTTCCGGGAAAACCGCGTAGTGGGGTTTTTTGCCTTTGGTCATAAGGAACATGAAACATATTTTTTAATTTTTTAATTTCAAATTTTTGCTGCGCAAAATCGCACTTTAAAATCCAAAATTTCCCACAAAATAGGCTAAATTTGTTCTCATTTCCTTCCTAATTAAGATAGAACCATGAAACAATTTATATCATGTTGAACGCAACGAGATGAATCCATCGACACCAAATATTATGACCTAAGGTCACGGGTTCTCGCTCCAGGTCAGGTCATTGACCTCAATTTGGCCAAAAATCGCTATTTTCGTAACTTTCCGGGGTTTATCTTGTGACGGTTACAGAAGAAATCGACAAAATTTGGAACATATTACCGATATGGCTACTACGCAGCTTGTGATATTATTTAATGCGGCATTTCTTCTCAAGGTCGAAGGTCACGAGAGGTCAAAGTTCAGAGGTCACAGAAGGTCAAATTTGGAAAGTGTACGAAATTCCAAGTTTTGAAGTTCCGAGATAAATTTGGGCGTCGAATTCGAATTCAGTAATACAAATTACCTTCGTTTCCTTTTTGTCTTCTTTCAGTTCGTTTAACCGCGCCAAGTAATTATACACTTGTTACGTGTAATTTAGGAGGAAAAAGTAGCATCTCTATCAGGAATTCTTATAATTAATGGGATGTTAGGTAATCCCGAATATCTTGCATATTTGGATCACCTACATTTTACATTAAAGAATATGACCAAAAATATATTTAAATGAGAGAAGGCAAAAACTGTATACAACAAATTTTGCGTGCTTCTGCTTCAAAAGATCTGTTGCAGCGTTGGAATGGCGCCATTATTTGTAAACAATGCAAGGTTAGTCGTCTGCTGAAAATGGCGGCGGAGTGTGCATGTACAAACCAGGTCACAATCGGCAACGGGTTTGGCGGATTTTGTTGGTTCCGCTCAGAAGCTTGTGAGATCCGAATTACCAACACTGAGGGAAGTCCTACGTCATGGCTTATTCCTACAGAGCACAGCACAGAGCACAGATCTGGCCGATAAGAGGAACATTCCCTGTGCAGACATTGCCAAAGAACTTGCCGTAGAAGTTATGACTATCTGGCAAAGAGCTAACAGGAAGTTCCGTCCACCAGTCGTTATAAGTGAGCGGCAACTACAGAGGAATATCGAGACTGCTCTGAAAATAGCATCCGACATCGGCAGAAGAAGAGTAACGTCGAAAAAGAGGTGCAAAAGGCAACCGACAGGCCAGACAAACTCCTAGATTTGTTCCGTTGTAAATGTCCGATTGTGGCGTGCGATCAAGCCGGTTGTGAGGGCTGTGATACCGAGGCGCACTGCGAGTGCAGCTGCCCCCGAGAGCGGAAAATTCCACGCATCGAACTCAAATTCCTCATGAGCCAAAGGCAAAAGTCAAGTGATATGAAGGGATCGATGCAGGGGTGTCGATTTTTGAAAAACATTGGGGGGCCGAAGTGCCAAAACACTAGACACCCCCCCCCCCCCAAAAAAAAACTCATCGGATTTAGCCCACTATATTTTCAGATCTCAGAAATTCTGATTTCTTATTCGACGATGTGTATGTTTATGTTTATTCAGCATCCTCACCGACGGGGAAAATCGCCCAATAACTGGTGAAGTCACATAATTAAAAGAGCAGTGCTCAGTACATTTCAACATAACAACTCTTGGTTGGTCATTGGTTCTACGACACGTCGACCGTTGTGTCATATAGCGTCGCCAATCTCTCACGCCGATTGGTCGCGGGCGAAGAGTAGCGACAGGTGAGACTCGAACTCACCAACATAACAACTCTGAGTAATAGCATGCGACTGCAGTGCCATATAGTAGGCTCGGATCTATCGTCACCGTCACCGTCACTGTTACCCTCCTCCTCACTCCACACACCAACAAACACACACCGGCTTAAATAAAAATACTTCAGCGATCAGATGCAGGCTAAAACACACCGGCATTGATGAAGCATCAGAGCACAGCAGACCTGAACGGTAATGACGATGGGTGAAAGTATTTCCTTGGTGCCTAACGTTAGGGAGGGAATTTTTCCATTTAGTACGCCACTGCGGCTGCTCAACGTGTTTTTTTCCGCAGATTGCACGATCGAGAGTAGAAAGGCCCTTCGGATAATTTTCTTTCGGGACCCATTCTTAATTTTCCGGTGCTCTGGTCGATTCGATGGAGTCTCCTTGTGGTTTTTGTGGTGAAGTCTATTTTTATAAGCCCCCTGCAGGCTATTTTTGGAACCCGGTACGATTTTTCTGGCTCTCGGTGCGTTTTTTCCGGTGCCCAAACAGGTTTCTTTTCCGGCGTCCGACGACTTCTTATTTTGTGGATCCTTGACGCAATTTTTCCGTCCGCAAGGTGACATTCCGGGTATATATTGGTACTTGGGAAGCCAGCTGCAACTTGTGGGGCTCCGGCACGACGTTTTGGCCCCAGTGAGATTTTCAAGAGAAGCGGCGTGAATTTGTTTTTGTCTAAGTGCGATTTTTGGGGCCCCGTCGTCACTTGTTGGGATCCCTTGCGGTGGCTACGACACGTTTGTGGGGGCCCAACAAGTTGTGTGGGCTTTTGGAGCTATTGTTGAGATCCCAGATTGATTTTCCGTGTCCGGACTGTTTTTCATTCACCCGGCTTCATTTGTTGGGTGATCTCAACGAGACTTTTAGAGCCCCGGTGGGACCTATCAGGCCTCTGGCGTGATTTTCAGGGGCCCGGGTGATAATTCTTAATACCCCAGTCTCGGCGTGATTTTCAGGAGGCCCCGGCCCGACCGTTTGTGGCCCCCGTCGTGATTTTCTTGAATCCCGGCACGACTTGTTTGCGGCCCCAACGTGATTTTCAGGGGCCCAGGTGCAAACTTTTGAGGCCCCAGCGTCATTATCGGGGCCCCTGCGCTACGTTTGGGGGCCCCGAATGTGATTTTTCTGAGCCCCGGTGCGATTTTTGGTCGACCGAGTGAAATTCTTAGGGAGCATAGCGCATTTTTTTCCTAAGCTCGGCGGACTCTTGGGGGCCCCACAACCTATCAGGACGGGGGGGGGTGAGGGAACTTCCCACAATTCCCCCTCCCCATTCGGTATGTCACTGTGCCATGCAATGATGCAACATAAGAATCCAGGAATAGTTCATCTGTTTCATCACACATGTGATTTCAACTCCCCAGTTATCCAGACAGTTTGAGGAAAGTCAAACATCTGCTACATGGATCAGCAAGGATGGATTGTAAGGCAACATGGATACCATGGAATTCCGGTCAGAGTAGTTATGCTACAATACATACCTTCTTCAACACACTGCTTTGGAGAAGGATGAGCTCCTGAAGTTTGGTCAGGGTTGGAGTTGGAGGTGGATGGAGCAACACTGTGAAGGACATAACATATGGTTCAAGAGACTTGTTTCCATTAACAATACAGGGGATGAAGTAACATTTTCATTGACTTCTATGGTTTTCATTGGCTTCATTGACTTCTATGGTGTCCTGAGTAAGCAGGACAATCGAGATGGGTTTCTGTTATATGCATTTTTTTATTTTTAAAATAAGTTTCATCCGAGTTCTTGTTGGGCTGGCTTTATGAACCAGGGTCGGATTGCTAAGCAGAGCTTGTTGCGTGAACCCTGGCCCCACCACCCGATCCATTAATTCAAGTTAAACGGCAGAATTTTGACCGAAAGTTTAACGTGCCGTCAATGCACCGACACAGCCGCCCGGTATAAACAATGTTATAATGTAGCTTTTATACCCCAGTGAGAATGGTATGGATTCACTCATCAGTGAATTTGCAAACATACTGATGTATCAGTTAACACCAATGCAGGGAGCTATGTGATCAACATGGTCTGTGCCCTAAAGCCCAAATAACTAAGTAACAATGCAGGGAATCTGCTGCATAACAGTTTGACCATAAATTAGCCATGATATATGGCATCATACTTCCCATGCTATTTACAATAGTGAGCTATATTTTGTGTACAAACATCAGGACATTAGAAATGTTAATTAACGTTACACACATCAGTTCCTAACAAGTGTCAGCAATACATTTCCTTCATGTGCTTTAAACATGATTCAAGAAAGCACTGTCATCGATTTTAAACTTGCAAAAAGAGTGGGCCGCCTGGCATTTTGAGTGCTATTTGAGTGAATTTGCTGTCTTGTTAGTGAACTGACCACTTATTGAGATATATGTACTTTAACTTTGCCTGCTTCCATCATGAAAATTTGTCATTTTCCAATACATCAGAAATCATCAGAATAACTTCTTGTCTACAAACCGGTGTATGCATTTCTATGAATTTCTCATATTTATTAACACAAATGATGTAGATCTGATCTGCAAATTTATAACTCAGAAAATGTTATCAGCACAGGATTCCATTCCTGAAAATATTGTACTTTCAAAATGTTATTGTTCTTTGTGAACCAATAAGTGCAATGCTCTCATGCAGCATGCAGATGGAGGTTCATCACGTACACCAGGTAGCACAAAAAGAGATATTATTGCAGTCTAAGGTAACCACAAGACATGTTTTACACCCATTTTTACCTCCACGAATCATTCAAAGGAGCTAGGTTTTGTCTAATTGCGTTAGGCTAGGCTTTTGTTGTAAGTTAGTAAATGAAAAAAATCTTCAAAAACGGTTCAAGCTAGATTAGGTTACGTTAGACTTTTTAAGTTCAAAATGTTTGAGAAAAAGAAATTGGGGGGTGGGGGAGAATTTGGCATAAAAATAATCATTTCTTGCATGGAAGTCTAGGCTAGGTTAGGTTAGGTTATGTTACATTTTTTTTTATCTGAACATTATTTTTCATCCTATATTACTCAAATCCAAGCCCCCTTTTCCACGTTATTTTTCCTCACAAATGAAAAGTGTGCATCTGCAGAGGAAATGAGCGGTTACATCATGTTCAGCACATTAACAAACACTGCATTAAAAAATAAATTAGAAGAAGTCAGAGAGTACCATGAGCTGAAATATTACCCAAAAAGCCAGGTATTATCACAGTTTAAGGTAACCACAAGACAAGTTTTACACACATTTTACCTCCATGAAGCATACAAAGGGGTGAGGTTTGTCAGGTTAGGTTAGGCTTTTGTTGTAAGTTATAAAAAAAATCATTTGTTGGTAAATAATTTTTGTTAATGATTTTTCTACAAAAAATAATAAACGGTTCAGGCTAGCTTAGGTTAGGTTTTTTAAGTTGAAAATATTTGAGAAAATGCCTCGAAAATTTAAATTAAAAACAATTAATTTCTTGTATGGGAAGTTGAACTATGTTAGGTAAGGTTATCATACATCTTGAACATTATTTGTATGCTATATTTCCTTACTCCACACCCTTTTTTGGTGTTATTTTTTACTCCCAATTGAAAGGCATGCATTTGCAGAGGAAAGGACATTAAATGTGTGCTTTTATGTATTTTATTAATATTTTTCTATTTAAATTTCCAATGCAATGTTTATGAATGTCACTAAGCTGATGGCACTACTCAGTTTCTGTGCAAATGCTTACTTTCCAGGTTGTGAGCAAAATAACATTAAAAATGGGCTTTGAGTTAGGTAACATAGCAATTAAAAGAAATACATTAAAAATTCAACATAACCTAATGTAACCTAAGCTGACCTTGGAGAAAACAACTATAAAAACAAGATTGGAAAAATATCTAGCAATTTATTTTATTGAAATTTTACAAATGAAAAAACCTAACCCAACCTAATCTAACCAGAATTATTGTGCTTTAAGGTGGTAACAAGGCAAGTTATTACACATTTGCCTCCATAAAGCAAACAAATGGGCTATGTTTGGTGATGTTAGATTAGTTTAAGTGTTTTAAGTTCGACATTTTTTGCAAAAATTGTTCCAAAATTTGAAAGAAATAGATCTTTTTTCTTTAAAAGCAGCTTATGTTAGGTTAGGTTAAATTGGGTTAGGTTAGGTTAGGTTAGGTTAGGTTAGATTCGGTTAGGTCAGGTCAGGTCAGGTCAGGTCAGGTTAGGTTAGGTTTGGTTAGGTTAGGTTAGGTTAGGTTAGGTTGGGTTACATTTTTTTATTGTAAAAAAAATACATTGCTTGAAATTTTTACAACTTGATGTTTTGGTTTTGTTTTTCTCCAAGGGGAGGTTAAGCTAGGTTAGGTTAGGTTATGTTGCATTTATTTTATTTAAAAAAAATACTTTACCCTATGTCACCTAATTCAAAGCTTTTTGTTGATGTTATTTTGCTTACAACCTGAAATGTAGGCATTTGTATAGAAAATGAGTGGTCCCATCATCTGAGTCACATTCATAAACATTGCATTGAAATGATACATTCCACGAATTCATAAAACACCTTAAAACACAAATTTACCAAAATCGTGTTTATCACATTCCTAAACATTGCATGGGAAAAAATTAATCAGAAATTACCTTAAGCTGTAAATTTACCAAAAGGTGTGCCAACCCCTGGACGGAAATGCAACACTAGGTGCCCCAATCCTGGGCAGAAAGGGCACTAAGAGCAGTGGAATGAAAATTTTAATAAAAGTAAACTAAAAACAGCTCTTCTTGAAGACAAACGTGGTAGTTATGTGATATTAACATGGAAACCCTGAGCACAAATCAGAAAAAAGCATGGACTGGACTTTTTCAAGCTTACCTGCCAACTTCTTCAACTACTGTTCCTTTGGGAATTAAATATCAGCAAGCTATTTATTCACTATCTAAAATCACACCAATCCGCAGATACATCAGAAGGTGCGATACATCAGAATGTGCGAAGTACAAAAAACGAATCAGTACGACGTCACATGAGATTGGCCTCCGGATTAAACACTGCGCGCAATTGCACCACAGATGTCTTACCTCCGTCACATTTGTCACTGTAACCTCAAATTTAGACTTCAGGCGCTGGAATTTCTGTAACTGGAATTTTTTCTTTGCATGTTACGATTTTGGATGTTCTGAGGAACGCCCATCACGATGTGTGACATTTAATGCGCGCTAGTGTCTATCGATACAAATCGACGCCCCTGCTTTGGAGAAAAAAATAGAAACAAAAATTAAGCAATATATATTCTGAAAATTTTCTAAATTGAACAACCGAACCCAACTTACCCGAACCTAATGTCAGCTGCTTTTGAAGGAAAACTTCCAATTTTATTTTATTTTTGAAAATGATTGAACAATTTTTCCAAGGTAAACAACTAAACTAGCCTAACCTAGCTAAATCGGTATTATTGTGCTTTAAGGTGGTAACAAGACAAGTTTTTACACATTTGCCTCCATATAGCAAGCAAATGGGTTAGGTTCGGTTAAGTTAGGTTAGTTTAGGCTTTTCAAGTTGGAAAACTTTAAAAAAAAATTCCAAAAACGTTTCCCCCAAAAATTGCAAATTATTTGGTAACCTTGCAGTCTAAGGTGTTCTTTTTTTCCTTTAAAACAAAGAAAAATATGCAGAATACCATGTTTATGAAGGTGACTGATTGGACCCACTTATTTTTTGTGCTTTCTTTTCAGGTTGTGAGCAAAATAATGCCAAAAAGGCTTTGAGTTCGGTAACATCGCATAAACATATTTTTTTTTCATGCAACAAAACCTAACCTAGCCTATCCTAACCTATCTTTTGAGAACAAAAATTAAACTAAATTAAAATTTCACTTAATTTATTTTCTGAAAATTCTCAACCTTAAAAAAGAAACCTAACCGAGCCTAAACTAACCTAAGCTGATTTTGAATACAAAATTATATTTTTTGTAAACATGGTTGTAATTTTTTTTCGGAATCTTTTGGGTATTATTGTGCTTTAAGGTGGGAACAAGAAAAGTTGTATGGGCGCTGTATGACCAACGCAGTCAATGCGCCAGTAAACCCAAATAACCAACCAACCAACCCAGAAAGATGTAAGCTGTACTTCCACAGTGGAGGGAATTCCAGCTGTTTTGTTTGTTTTTGCACACAATTTTAAATTTTTCAGCAAAAGGTGGAGAGTCAGTCCACTATCTAATCCAAATCTGTTTCTATTCAGTACAAAATGTGCTGGTTAACATCAATGTTTCTACTTAGCATGGTGTTTTTCATTTTTTCCCTTTAGCTTTCTTATCAGCATAAAATAGCATAGGTTATTGGGGGGGGCCAAATCAACATTGGGGGGGGGGCAAGATCAACATTGGTGGGGCCCCACAAAAGGATACAAATCGACGCCCCTGCATACATGCATGATTTTGCACTTATCAAAATTTAATTTCATCTGCCATTTTTGGACCACTTCACAAGCTCTTCTAAGTCTTTCTGCAGCATGTACCTAGGTGCCTAGGTACCCGGCAAATATCAAACTGATAGTGTGATGAGTGGGCTGTTGAGGTTAATTATAGTTTGTATATCCACACTCTCAATGATAACTGATTGTTGTTCACGGGACTGGATTGTATGCAAGTTTGACAATGACAATTGGTTTTTGTGCTCACCATTTTGAATTTTGTAGCAAAAGGTGGAGAGTCAGTCCACTATCTAACCTAAATCTGTTTTTTTAATTACAAAATGTGCTGGTTAACATCAACTACATTTTCTATGTACCTAGCATGGTGATTTTCTTTTTTTTCAACTTTTTTATGAGCATAAAAATAGCATATGTTATTGGGGGGGCCAAATCAACATTGGGGGGGCCAAGATCAACACTGGTGGGGCCCTGGCCCCCACAAAAGGATACAAATCGACGCCCCTGCCATCTAGACATTAGGGGGATGTCCCCATCCTAGCCCCGCCTTCAGCGCCTAAAATATAACACAAACTGTAAAATTCCCTTTATGTAAACGTCCACATGCCTGCACCTTGATCGCAAACACCCGCTTTTATAGTCAGACATGTAACGTACTTGCTTCAAAAAAGGTGGCGCAAATGACCTCTGTGGTCCGGTACGCCTGAAAAAGTAGCTCCCCATGCAGTTAAATTGAAACTTGCCTGATGCTACCAATTTATGCAATATACGAATACAAATCTGTGACGTCATCAAGGTTTGAATGCGACTTTGGTGTACCTTTTAAAATAATGGTATTTTTGCGGCGTTTAATAACGGTGTTTTTGCGGCGTACGAGACATTGGGCTTGTCAAGGCTATTTCTCTTGTACAGCATTGGTCGTGGATGACTAAGGTTTGCTTAAAAGTCATGTGAGCCATAGCTTTCTTTTTTATTCTTTTAGGAATACCAATTATATTGCAGTGGCCATGCAGCTTCTTGCTGAGTTTTCTCTGTCATGGCATCATAAGCTGGCAGATTTGCCCACACATGGCTCTCGTTTTCCCCATATCAATATTGAATGCATGCATTGTTATTGGGCATTTAGGTAGGTACCTAGGTAAATATCAAGCTGATGGTGTGATAGGTGGGCTGCTGAAGATAATTATAGTTTGCATATCCACAATCTCAAGGATGATTGTCTGCTGTTCACTGGACAATGCAAGTTTGACAATGACTGGAAATTAAGAATGGATTTTTTCCTGTTTAAGCTCACATGTGTGTGGTTTTGCCATTGGTGGTGTGTACAAATATCAGTATGACAATCCAATTGTTGTTTTGTGGCTTAACATTAAAAAAAGACAATCTGGTTTAAAATGCATCATCAGTGAATCTTAACATTTTATGGCGTAAGTTTTCCTTGCACAGTGGAGGGAAATCTAGCTATTTTGTTTTTTTGCACATAATTTTGAATTGTGTAGCAAAAGTTGGATACTCAGTCCACTATCTAATCCAAATCTGTTCTTTTTCAGTACAAAATGTGCTGGTTAACATCAACTAAGTTTTATATGTACCTAACACAGTGTTTTTCTTCTTTTTTTTCCTTTAGCTTTTTATCAGCATAAAAATAGCATGGGTTATTGGGGGGACCCAAATCAACATTGGGGGGGCCAAGATCAGCATTGGGGGGGCCATGGCCCCCGCAAAAGGATACAAATCGACGCCCCTGCATACATAGACACACATAGGGGACATCGCAAACATCTCACTTTGGGCATCATTGGAGGACATTCAAATTCGGGTTGCTCACCTGACTTCGAGTCTCACGTTTGAAACGACGTAATTAGTGTACAGTTAACAGTTGTGGCGGGAGTGCAACATACCATATCGGGTTCAGGGAGAACTTCCCCACGCCTTGGTTACAGAGATGGTGAGTGCAGCCTAATTTCAATGGCCTCTCTAACTACACGTCTGCTCCAGGACTCCACCGCCAGAGAGTCAGCGTTCGACAGGTCGAACTCACTTCGACAGGCCACACGGGGCCCAGTGTTCTGCCAGTGGAGAGGTGTCCCACTGCCATGCTTAAGTGCATCCACGTGTTTTTTTAGGCGGAAGCATTTGGGATGGCCGTTCTTGCCTATGCAAATGGCGCCACACTGACATGATGTGCGGTACACCACGCCCTTCGTATTTTCTTTCAGGATGGTGTCCTTGGGATGAACCAGTTGGTCTTTGAGGGTAGAATCTCGACCGGTGGTCAACTCGGATCTTGTGTACTTCGAGAATTCGTGAGATTCACAACCACTGGTGCTTTTCACGTAGGATAAGCTGACAAGTCCATTTTTCTGCTTGTGCTTTGTTCCCGTCTGCTCGTGATCTGGCTGTCGCTTTTTCTACGAAGGATCTTGGGCAGCCGTTCTCCCAAAGACTTGCATGTGGTAGAACGGAGGTGTATCATAACCTCTACAGGTCATAACCTCCACAAAATCAACATACTCGAAGCGGTCATAACCTCCACAACTCTGATGCGGCCATAACCTCCACAGCTCACAACCTCAACAATTCCGAAGCGGTCATAACCTCCACAGTTCACAACCTCCACAACTCAGAAGTGGTCATAACCTCCACAGGTCACAACCTCCACAATTCCGAAGCGGTAATACCCTCCAAAGCTCACAACCTCCACAGATTCAAGAACTTCATGACTTCCAAAAAGCATCACTCCCGCTAGCTATCGCTAGGTAGCAGCATGCTCTAGGTATTATGTTAGGTTAGGTTAGGTTAGGTCAGATCACAATGCTTCAACGTTCAATCTCATGACATTAATTTCATAGTCGCTGTGATAATACTTAGACCGTGCTGCACCTAATAGCTAGCTGAGGTGATGCTTCTAGAAAATTATGGAGTTAGTGAATCTATGGAGGTTATGACCGATTCGGAGTTGCAGAGGTTGTGACCTGTGGAGGTTATGACCTCTTCGAAGTTGTGGAGGTTGTGAACTGTGGAGGTTATGACCGCTTCGGAGTTGTGCAGGTTATGACCTGTGGAGGCTATGGCCGCTTCGCAGTTGTGGAGGTAATGCGCTGTGGAGGTAATGTCCGCTTCGGAGTTGTGGAGGTTGTGAACTGTGAAGGCTATGACCAGTGGAAGTTACGACCGCTTTGGGTATTTTGAATTTGTGGAGGTTATGGACTGTGGAGGTTATGATACGCTCTCGGTAGGACATATCAGTTTTCCGCGTATTTTCGTCGATACAGATGTCAGCCCGTTCAGTGAGACATTTTATCACACCACTTTTTCTTCAACTAGCGTAATGTGAATCATGTTTGATGTGGACATTCGAGTCGGTGGGTTTCCTATGCACCGAAGTTATCAGTTTTTGTCCGTGTCTGTTGACGAGTACGTCACGAAACGCCAACGTGCCACTTCTTTCCACTTCCATCGTGAACTTGATTTCTTCACAGCCGCTATTGATGTGCTTCAAGAACCGGTCGGGTGCCACCCTTCCATGGGGCCATACAATACATGCGTATGCTACGGCACTGGTCTCTGCCACGGCTCGTAGTCAAGATGACTGGAGATGGACCTTTACTTGCAGTCTTCTGGGTAGCTCGTTCCAGGACAACCGGGATGCACGACTACGATCGGCCATCGCTCACAACCATCCGCTCGACACAGTCGTCCACCGCACACAACGCTCTGCACCATTACAGTCCGCTACCCGTCGCAACGCTCTCTGACAAAAAAACTGTCCCCGGCTCAGCGTTCTCTGACCAGCCCCAGGCGAGGTCACGCCACGACTGTTCGCCAATCACGATTCAGCAGTTGACCCACTGCAGCTCAGCCAATGGTCGAGAGGCCCGTCATCGCCGCCACGACCGCTGGATCTCCAACAGCGCCATCGACATACCGTCTCTAGTATGTCAGCTTGAGTTGGGCTGTTCTTAGGAGTCGTTCCTCAGTCTTCCATAAAGGCATTGGCCAACACGACAGACTTAGTCCTATCGGGGCGCCTTCAATTTGTTCAAAGTATTTACCTTGCCATTTGAAGTACCTACAGGCCAGGCATGCAACCATGGGCGCGGCCTATGACCAACGCAGTCGATGCGCCCCTCAGCCAAAATAACCAGCGAGGCATGCAACCATAAGTGCCCGTATGCTGGGACGTCCAGGTCGCATCGGTCAGGTAAGTCGTTGTTCGTCTCCAGCTTCTAGCAAATCACATTGACCGCTTCCCTGGTCGGTAGACGGGTAAAGAGTGAGGTGACATCAAAACTAGCCAGTAGGAAGGTTGGTGACAAGTTGTGCTTCTGAATCTGGTGTACGAAGTCGGTGGAGTTTTGGATTACATATCTCGACCTTCCAAGGACGGAGGAGATGATTTGTGTGAGGTAGGTGGCAATCCTGTAGGCGGGGGAGTCGATCATGCTCGTGATGGGTCGCAAAGGTACCTGGGACTTGGAGATTTTTGGCAAACCGTAAGGCCTAGGGCATGTAGAAAGAGTAGGCGTTAATTTTTTTAAAAGGTGGTATTTTCATTGACCTCTAAGACTCTTGAGAATGCTATTAATTGCCCGCTCTTTAGTAGCTGTGGGGTCTCTTGCTATTGGTCTATATGCCTTGTCGGAAAGGAGTGTGGATAATTTTCCCAAATGCTGTGCACTGGAGAGTATTAGAACGGTGTTACCTTTGTCGGCAGGCATAATTGTGATGTCCTTGCGTGATTTGAGGCTTCTGATTCCCGTGATTCCCAGTCTTGGTAACCAAGATTCCCAATCTTGGTTCTTTGAAGGCTTGACGAGACAAGCCAAAGTACAAACCTTTTGAAACGTCTATCTTTATAATCCAGTGAAGTTCGATAATCGTCCAAAAACCAAAGATGCACCTGGATAAAATGACTTTTAAGAACTACATATGCTGTATTCGTGTCTTTTAGACACTGACATCCTGACACAGGTTAGACACTGTCTAACCTGGACAGTTGAGTGTGCAGTTAGGTTTACTTGGGTGTGTAGGTGTGCGCGACAAAGTGCATTCCATGTCATCTGCCTGACTGCATCTGCCACTGGGCTGCCATGCTCGTAGATGATATACTAGTAAGCTAAGATAGACATACTACTGGTATTTTTATTGGTACCGATCGGTAGCTCGGCAACAAAATAAAAACAGGGTAATGCGAACCTTTGAACACGTATTGGTGCCGAAGTGGATTGTCCAGAGCAGGACCATCAAAATCAGTATCATATTGTGCAACAATAAGTCGAATTCCTGTATCGGGCGACAATACATCGGGATTCCTGTAACCGGCGACAATACATCGGGCTTCTGTGACGGGAGAGAATACATCGGGCTTCCTGCAACGGGCGACAATACATCGGGTTTCCTGCAACGGGCGACAATACATCGGGATTCCTGTAACCGGCGACAATACATCGGGATTCCTGTGACCGGCGACAATACATCGGGCTTCTGTGACGGGAGAGAATACATCGGGCTTCCTGCAACGGGCGACAATACATCGGGCTTCCTGCAACGGGCGACAATACATCGGGCGTCCTGTAACGGGTGACAATGCACGGGACTTCCTGTAACGAGCGACAATACATCGGCTTCATGTAGCGTGCGACAATACATCGGGCTTCTTGTAACGAGTGAACTGCATCAGGCTTCCTGTAACGGGCGACACCGCTATTATCGAGTAAATAGCGTTCTGTGCTGGCTAGGCGGCTCCATTTCCACTTGTGGTTCTGCGTGTAACAACACATGCTGCTGATGGAAAGCTGGCTGGCCGTATGGCCTTGTTCCCGCAATTAGTCACTATTGTGTTGTGAAGCGGTGGTTGGCGCCGGTTTGCTTTCCCCGCCGCAATATGACGGAAACATACTGCAGCAGCCGTGCTGAATCTCGACATGTATCATCTTGTCACAAACAGCTCAGATTTCCGGAGGAGCACTAGAGCTCCACAAGTGTACAAAACAAGGCACAAGTAATACAACTTAGCAAGCAAACAACTTAGCACAGTAGAGCCACTGCTGAAATCTGTATTGTGTCAGAAGAAGCATGTGGAGCACGGCAAGAATGCGAAATGTGCGGGCAAGTATTGTTATGACTAATGCAATAGACGAATAGAGACTAATAGACTAATTCCGCTTTTCCGCAACCTGGAGAAGCGAAATATAGCACGTCATACGACGCAAGTTTGCCTGATCTGCCATTTGGTTAAAGTTTGGGATTGCCTTGTTCCTGTTCGAAAATTGGCGTTGAGCTGACGCTGAAGTTGATACACAACTGGACAAAAGTAAAATGTACTGTACGTTGGCGTACGAATACTGACGAACAAATATTCGTGTCAATCAGTCGCATTGCGGATCCTGTTCGCATAGCTCGCGTTAATTATCCGCGGAATATCAACTAAGAACATTTCCCGTCCAAGCTGGATGCATAACAACTCAAGCAGTTTTATTAAGATATAATATTTTTAGCCTAGTGTTTGGTGTGGATATTTCCAACTGCCTGGAGGCCGGTCAGGGCTCTTCTGGTTGTCGCTGTTCCCCGTGTGGCAGCAGTCGGGCCGATGTCCCGATACCTCATGTGAAATGTTTCTGACATTCGCGCAATGTCGCCGCTCTGAATCGGTCCCATACCGGCAGCGAACGACATTCTGGGATGTCTTGAGCGAATACATGTCTTGTGCCCGATGCTGGGGATAATTGGACAGTATGTTGGTGTGGGTGTTGGCATGGACGGTACGAAACGAATGGGGGAGGGAAGGAACACCATCATCTTGATAAAGAATGGAGAATATCAAATTTGTCATTCAATTTTATGGGCATCCGAACATTTGCACTCGTGATTATGCATACCCCAGAAGGCGGGCAACATCAGTTACTGAAATTCTTAGCTCCTTCATAAGTTCTGAGTTTCAGTTTGTATCCAAAGTTCTTGTTATGTCGGCGTACACATACTGTTGTATTTTACCAATTGTTTACACATTGCAAAGCTTTATTAGGGTCCTTCCTGATTAAGAGGCTTGCTGCTTCATCCGAAAAAAATCAGAAGCAGTGTCCTATTTTCTTCACCGGCATATCAAACGTAGAAGGGAAAGCGTATAATGTTATCATCACTATCTCTTAAGATCTCTCCTGTCATTGCATTCTGAATGAAATGAATGTATCCTTTGTACATACAAGACGCAATGTTTCATTTCCCCTTGTGTGTTCGCTTACAAGTTCAAGGAAAAGTCCCGGAAGCAAGCAATAAACCTCTTGTCGAGTTGGTTGGACTTTTAGTTATGTCTCTCTAACAGTTATATTTAAGTCTCCGAACAATATTGTTCTACCATTCACTCTCTGACTGATCTCTTACTGCATCAATTAGTCCATTGCTTTATCCTAAGCCGATTACCTATATTTTGCCCCTGCCCTTATCCGTTCATTGTAAAAGATCTAGCCATAGGAATTATACTCCCCTAACCCAACGCAGTACTCTCTGCAGCATGATCTTCTATAGATTGTCATACTTGCTAATGTTCCACCTCCAGTCCTTGACGTCTTTGATGAGTATGCATGTTGTAGCCAACGAATTGAACTTCCTGTATGTTATCTCGAAACATTTATTAATTGACCCATGCACCATTTATGTATATCAAATCCAGTATTTCAGACAGCATATAAGAATGAAGTTCCCCACTTGTGTTTCTGATACTTCTAACATTGGCAAGACAAGATGGTAAGCTATTCTTTGCTTCCCCGGCAGTGCACTCGACTTCACAAGTCGACTAAACGAGGTTGAGGAAGGCCCATGGCAGAAATATATACAGTGCGAATTTGGATCTATTCATTTGTTGTATCATGAGCATAAGGTGATTTTACGCGTATTTCTTACAGAGTCATCTCTCTAAGATCTAATTTAATTGAGAAAAAAAATCGACATCGTCTCCACCCAGCTCTAGATGTTGATACCCTGCCGTCTATGGATGTGAGGGTCACTGCTAACCATCGCCTGGTCGGACGGCAAATCCGCCTACGCTGGGCAGGGACTCCTAAAATGCCCCCCCCACACTAACCTTCAGTCCACGTAAACTAGGGTAAATTACAAAACACCGTTAGAAAGATCTGGTCATGGAAAACCCGAAGCATGCCTTTCATTTGCATTTGACCGATAATGAGGTGACCACAGGTCATCTTCGGTGAATATACGGATATGAACTTAACTTCCAGCGAATGGTTAAAAAGGCACAGCCAATTTTTTCGGCAACGTTTTTCTCTAGAATTGACATATATGAATATATTTATATTGATTATCATAAATGGTAAAGACAGGGTAGGTCAGGTTGGATCACAATCAGGCTTGAAAGCGAGTATCCAAACTATGCATCTTAGGGAAACAAGAAGTCAATATAGCGTATTGCTCATATCACAGCTTATTTCTTCGTGTTCGGTCATCCTGAGGTCCGTGAAGCAGGTCAACCTAGCGACATTACCTTTGTTTTGGCGAATGGCCTGAACATATATGAATATATCTGCCTTCGGTCCTCTGAACAGAGCGATTCAAGCAAAATATGCACATCTGGTTATGGAACATATGTTAAGTGCATGATGTTTAATGTTCAGAGTATTCGATCCAAATTTGATGAGTTCAAGTGTTATGTTGCTGAGGAGGAACCAGATTTTGTTTGCATTACTGAGGCATGGGTCAGTGAGGGATATTTTGGGGATAACTTGCAGGACCATGAGATCCAGGGATACAATATGTTTTCGTGCAATAGGGGTCCAGCAGTGAAAGGGGGTGGTGTAATGCTCTATGTGAATAGCTTATTCAGTTCTCACAAACTAACAGATGGGGTAAAAAATGTGTCTGTGGAGTCCATTTGGCTTGATGTTGCCGTAGGAAAAGGCAACAACAATGAACTGAGGATAGGAGCTTTGTATCGATCAGGAACCTTGCCACATTCTCAGCAACTGGAGCTTGATAAGGTGATTTGCGAGGAAATCAGTAGAAACTTTCGGAGGAAATGCCTTATTCTTGGTGACTTTAATCTAAAAGGATATGAAAATGTTGGTGTTGGCTCCCCATCATGTAACCTGTTTAGGAAATGCTTTGAAGAGGACCTGTTCTTACACCAGTTTGCAACATAACCAACTAGGCAGGGCTCATTCTTGGACCTTGTCTTCTCATATTTAAGTGATTTAGTTCAAGACTTGACTGTAGGAGAAACTCTGGGAAGAAGTTACCATAACATAGTGAGATTCAAGGCACAAGTTGAAGGCACAATCAAGGATAATCGGGCAAAGGTTCCAAATTTTTACAGAGCAGACTTTGACTGCATGAGAGCGGCTTTAAGTGGCATAGAATGGGAAGAAGAATTCTCCAATTTAAATGCCTGTGAAATGTGGGAAAAGTTCAAATCTTACTTGGGGGAAATTCAGATTAGACATGTCCCCCAAAAGCAAAGGCGCAAA
Organism: Ashinkailepas kermadecensis; assembly: GCA_034440615.1. Classification (NCBI taxonomy): domain Eukaryota; kingdom Metazoa; phylum Arthropoda; class Thecostraca; family Neolepadidae; genus Ashinkailepas; species Ashinkailepas kermadecensis. Next base: position 129,179 of record JAOTOM010004291.1, on the reverse strand, counting down.
AGGAGGGCAGGAAAGCCAGCATGGCTTAGGCCAGATTTGATAAAAGCAATTAAGGCTAAGAAAAATGCATTTAGAGTGTTTAAGGAAGCTTCAAATATCGTAAATCTAAGGTCGTATCAAAAAGCTAGAGACGCTGTGAAGCAGAAAACCAGAGCAGCAAAGCGAGCAAAATAATTGGATTTGGCTAGGAACTGTAATGGGGACAGTTAAAAGTTCTTTAGTTTCTACAAGCTAAGTGAAGTTTCAAGCACAATTGGTCCACTGGAAGTAAATGGAACTATACTGAGTGAGGATGGTGAGATGGTTGTGGAGCTGAGCAAGCAGTTTAAATCAGTGTTTACATTGGAAGATGTGACTAATCTGCCAACTGTACACCACCGTTCAGTGACATGTGCTCATATAAACGATGTTGATTTCATTGATAGTGATGTTGTTTTCAATTATATCAGGAAAATATAGCCAAACAAGGCAGCAGGACCTGATGGAATTTATGCTAGGGTATTGCGGCAAGCTGAAAAGGAACTGGCAATTCCATTTAGTATAATATTTTGTAGATCAAGTTCACAAAATGAAATTCCAACAGATTGGAAAAGGGCAAATGTAGTTCTTATTTTCAAGAAAGGAGAAAGAGGGAAAGTTGAAAACCATAGGCCAGTAACCCTCACATTCCTAGTTTGCAAGGTACTCGAATCAATTATCAAGGATATAATAATTAGTTTTCTGGAAGGAAACAGATTGATTCAAGATACTCCACATGGGTTTAGAAAAGGGCGATCGAGTCTCACAAATCTCTTGGACTTTTTAATTTTGCTACAGAACAATTTGATCAGGGAAATCAGGTTGATGTACCATATCTTTACTTTAGTAAAGCCTTTGACAAGGTACCCCATAAACGGTTAATGATGCAGCTTCAGGGCCATGGTATTGCAGGTAGCATCCTAAAATGGATGGAGTTGTGGCTTTCAGATAGACAGCAGAGAGTGATGCTAAATGGTACAAAGTCATCATGGCAAAATGTTCTTAGTGGAGTCCCCCAGGGGTCAGTACTCGGGCCACTATTGTTCATTATATTTGTAAATAACATTGAAAGTGGCCTAAGCAGTAAGGTTTTGAAATTTACGGATGATTTGAAGGTCTTTATAGGGCAATAATAGGACACAATGAGCAGGTCTCACTGCAGAAAAACAGACGAGCTTGTGATGTGGTCCGAACAATGGCAAATTAAATTAAATTTTGATAAGTGCAAAATCATACATGTAGGTAGGCAGCATATGAAGGCTTCATACTTCATGGGTGGCCAATAACTATCTGTGACTGAGCAGGAGATAGACTTAGGTGTTATTTTGAACACGAAATTGGGGGCATCAGAACAGACCAAAGAAGCCAGGAAGAAGGCACTAAGAATCCTTGGGGAAATAAATAGGAACGTATCATACAAAAGTGAGGAAGCTTTACTGTGCATATGTCATTTGGAATACTGCGGCTGTGGAATACTGGAATACTGTGTCCAAGCTTGGTGCCCTAGTTATGAAAAATATTGTTGGCTTTTAGAGAGAGAGCACAAAAGAGGGCAACAAAAATGGTTAATGGTATAAGCAACCTGGCATATGAGGAAAGATTGAAATAAATGAACATGTTTTAACTTAGATATAGAAGGCTGAGAGGAGATCTCATTGAGGTCTTTAAATTTGTCCATGGTCAGGAACAGGGATATCTCAGGGAAATGTTTGAATGTAACAGAAATGATGCAATTAGTGCAACACTTTTGCAGTATAATTATGTGTTCCAAGAAAAACTGACATGATACTAAAACATCTTTACACTTGCTTCTGAGGGGCGTCGGTAGCTCACTGGTGAAGCTGGCGTCCGACACGCCAGAGGTATTGAGGTTGGATTCCCCGCGGCGCCCGCCCTTCCTGCCAGGGTGAGAGGCAGACGACGCCATATGGCCTCAGCTGCTGCGTGCGTCATGAAGCCACAATCCAATCCGAACCTGCTTCTGACCTCGTGACCTGACCTGTGTCGTCCAGTTATGATGTCACGCCTGGATTTCCAGTCACCAATCACGCTGGGACAATGCATATATTGATACAGGGACCATTTCAACCTTGGCCCTGTACGCTGCTTCACGAGTAATTCCATGCAAAGGTCAAATAAGGTCCGACCACACGAGCTGAAGTCATCTCACAATGTCATATTGCATGAATTAATCAGCGCCCAAACCGAGTTCATACATGGCTGGATGAGTAAGAGTATTATTCTGTATGTTATGGCATGGTGTAGAATATACATAATTGATCTGACCTGGTTCCATTGACCTTTTGGGTATAATTTAACCAAAATGTGCTGTATCATCTAAGGAGTTTGAATAATATTTCAACTTATCTTTTTTTCATATCAATGCGAGAAAAAGCGGAAATTGGCACGACATGTCAGTAAGCTTGGTTATGAAGATAACAGGAGTGCTCCATCCTGGATCTGCCAGTGATTTGTGTCACTTGCGCCGATTGCGTCAAGACCTCTTACTTGTGGAGCGGTGATACATTTTATATGGTGTCTTCGTCTCGGGGTGGAAGTCCACGAACAAGCACCATCTAAGTTGGATTTCATGTGATTGTCTGCACTCATAGCAGACCTTAGCACACCAGCAAGAGCTCAACATTAATTTGCGGCGTCCAACTCGTCCGTAAAACATCCGTAAAACAGTTATTTGTTCACAGCACGGCTAGATGTAGATGGCTCGACTAGGACCGCGGAGGGGCTCTCGAGTAATATCACGGCCAGGACCGGTACTTCCGGCCGGAGGTGCTCTCGAGTAATATCGCAGCCAGGACTGGTACGTCCGGCCGGAGGTGCTCTCGATTAATATCACGTCCAGGACCGGTCTCTCCGGCCGGAGGTGCTCTCGAGTAATATCACAGCCAGGACTGGTACGTCCGGCCGGAGGTGCTCTCGAGTAATATCACGGCCAGGACCGGTCTCTCCGGCCGGAGGTGCTCTCGAGTAATATCACGGCCAGGACCGGTCCGTCCGGCCGGAGGTGCTCTCGAGTAATATCACGACCAGGACCGGTCTCTCCGGCCGGAGGTGCTCTCGAGTAATATCACGGCCAGGACCGGTCCGTCCGGCGGAGGTGCTCTCCAGTGATAGCACCGCCACGACCGGTCCTTCCGGCCGGAGATGCTCTCCAGTGATATCACGGCCACTGATAGACGAACGTTGGAAATACAGCCAGTCACTGCTTGTTTTACTTGAAAGCGATTTTTGAAAATTAGGAAGTGACTGACACCATGAATTTTCCTCAAACGATACAAAAATATTGTAATATCAGTGTTATAATCGACTGACCGTTCGCACCTTCTAATATCGTTCGCACCTTCTTGTAACGTCACGAATTGTTTCTCTCCGCACTCTTCAGCTCTCGTACAGTCATTGCCTGCCGACAGGCATCTCTGAATATCCATGTTTGTATTTTACCATGCGATATACTAGTTTGTTTTGTGATCAACGAAGTGGTTTGGTTGCGTTGTTTGCGGCCCGATGTTGCCAGCTACGTAGCTCGTGCCAATAGTCTGCAATAGACTATAGACTCGTGCCAATAGACTGCCAATATGTAATAGACTCGTGCCAATAATCCACAAGCCTTGGTGACCTGCACTTCATTCCCGCCTAATGATAATCCCCTATCCGTATTGCAGACCGATCCGAGCGTGGACAAGAAAAAGGCTGGATGCGCACAACGCATCCGAGAAAAGACTCAACAACTCAATGGCCTAATTCTGCGCCAGATTGCCTTAAAAAATCTGGTGGAGCGTAATGACATCGTGAGCTATCTAAAGCCTGTTTATATAAGCCTGTTTGCCCGCATACAGACAGGATGCCTGTGTATGCGACCGGCCAGGGCCGCCGGCGGCAGTGGAATATCACTGAATGGCCCATCCTTTCCACTAAATTGGTCATACAACTTTCGGTTTGCTCAATGCTGAAGCGTTCCGGATGATTTGTATAGATGATGATGCAGTTATTCCCCAGTGGACGGAAGTCGTAAACCTCCCTTCCTCCCCCCCCCAATTACAGAGCCCCATGCTAACGATGCCCGTACAAGCAGCACCAAGCGGCAACACCCGCCCATGATGGGCCTTTGGACGGAATTGAACACGCCTATCGTATCTACCGTCTCACTCTGCTGTCTTACAGACTGGGGCCACGTCGTTACATCTTTGCTCCATGTTTTTCTCCTGCTGGTGAGGAAGACGAGCAAGAGCACAAATCATCTCGCGATTCGCGGTCCACGACTTTTAACTTCGTGTTGTTTTCTTGAATTTTCCGGTGTGGAGCCTGTGAGGTCGTGACGTTCAACGTAACATCAACGAGATCCCAACTCACATTGCAAGTAATTTGCAGTCATCTGTGATGTAGAATATTTAGAAAATATATCACTAGCTTCATGCTGATTAAAACCTCCAATGTCGCACTTTTCCTGCTTCCTGCAGGAAGAAGTGTGACATTGGATGTATTAATCAGCATGAAGCTTGTGATATATTTTCTCGACATTCATAGCTGGAGGGCGCTGGTCCCGTTTCTCTGATCGGATCTTCACACCCCATCTGGTGTGTGTGTGTAGTCGGGGGGGGCAAATCGTTAACGAACCCCTCTAACTTTCAAACTAAGCGTTACACGAAAACGAACCGGATATCATCGGAAGACCTTCAACGTGGAAGGCTAAAACATGTTCTTAGTGTTTATTTTAAGGTTATTTTGAACATCAAAATCGTGGTTTGTGATACAAATTTAACGTTCAAAATCATGTTATAAATGCATATTAGGGTGGTCATGGGTGCCTATTAGGGTGGTCATGGGTGCATATTAGGGTGGTCATGGGTGCATGTTAGGGTGGTCATGCAATGCAATTTGCATACTATTTAGGCAAGGGAAACTCGAAATAAACCATGCAGACAGCGTTGTCTAGGTAGGCTTAGCCTACATTGCACACTTACTTTACCTAACGTCAGGTCACTTGATGGAGGTCAGACAAATTGGATAAGGAACTTCTCCTAATGCTTTTACATACGTACCAAGGTAAGAATGGGATACAAAAGCATACATATTACTAAAATAAGAAAATTGGTTCAAATGGACCAAAATTGGCCGTGACCTCAGGTCACTGTCCTGAGCTCGATAAAAAGTCCGACAGGTACATGGCGTATACACTGTCTAATTGCATTCACGTAGTAAGTTTAATTTGATATCTTTTCATTTGTGTGAGTCATCGATCCTCAAAGATTTCGGTAGGTCGGCCTATTTGACCTGAGCCAGGCCAATGACCTTATGCAATCTGACATGATATCCACCCCGGGTTAAGGGTCGGCCGTTGATGGTTAGCTGATATTAAGATGGTCGGGTCAGCCGTTTGGTAGGTACTCGCACCATTGCATCAGAAGAAGATTTCCACCCTGCAGGTAGTGGCTTCAGCGTAGATGACCTCATAACACCAAATTGCTAAAAGCATCTCCTGACTGGACCCAAGAGCGACGAACCGTTTCTGGCTGAACCAGTGGGTGGCGGACCGCTCCTGACTGGACCCATGGGCGACGGACCGCTCCTGACGACCCATGGGTGGCGGACCGCTCCTGACGACCCATGGGTGGCGGACCGCTCCTGACGACCCATTGGTGGCGGACCGCTCCTGACGACCCATGGGTGGCGGACCGCTCCTGACGACCCATTGGTGGCGGACCGCTCCTGACGACCCATGGGTGGCGGACCGCTCCTGACGACCCATTGGTGGCGGACCGCTCCTGACGACCCATGGGTGGCGGACCGCTCCTGACGACCCATTGGTGGCGGACCGCTCCTGACGACCCATGGGTGGCGGACCGCTCCTGACGACCCATGGGTGGCGGACCGCTCCTGACGACCCATGGGTGGCGGACCGCTCCTGACGACCCATTGGTGGCGGACCGCTCCTGACGACCCATGGGTGGCGGACCGCTCCTGACGACCCATGGGTGGCGGACCGCTCCTGACGACCCATGGGTGGCGGACCGCTCCTGACGACCCATGGGTGGCGGACCGCTCCTGACGACCCATTGGTGGCGGACCGCTCCTGACGACCCATGGGTGGCGGACCGCTCCTGACGACCCATTGATGGCGGACCGCTCCTGACGACCCATGGGTGGCGGACCGCTCCTGACGACCCATGGGTGGCGGACCGCTCCTGACGACCCATGGGTGGCGGACCGCTCCTGACGACCCATTGGTGGCGGACCGCTCCTGACGACCCATGGGTGGCAGACCGCTCCTGACGACCCATTGGTGGCGGACCGCTCCTGACGACCCATTGGTGGCGGACCGCTCCTGACAACCCATGGGTGGCGGACCGCTCCTGACGACCCATGGGTGGCGGACTGCTCCTGACGACCCATGGGTGGCGGACCGCTCCTGACGACCCATGGGTGGCGGACCGCTCCTGACGACCCATTGGTGGCGGACCGCTCCTGACGACCCATGGGTGGCAGACCGCTCCTGACGACCCATTGGTGGCGGACCGCTCCTGACGACCCATGGGTGGCGGACCGCTCCGACGACCCATGGGTGGCGGACCGCTCCTGACGACCCATGGGTGGCGGACCGCTCCTGACGACCCATTGGTGGCGGACCGCTCCTGACGACCCATGGGTGGCGGACCGCTCCGACGACCCATGGGTGGCGGACCGCTCCTGACGACCCATGGGTGGCGGACCGCTCCTGACGACCCATTGGTGGCGGACCGCTCCTGACGACCCATGGGTGGCGGACCGCTCCTGACGACCCATGGGTGGCGGACCGCTCCTGACGACCCATTGGTGGCGGACCGCTCCTGACGACCCATTGGTGGCGGACCGCTCCTGACTGGACCGATGAGAACAGCTCTTGATATGACCTGTTGACTGGGGACCTCTCCTGACGGACCCGTCAGTCGGGAACCGCTCCGCTCGTGACTGGACCAATGAATACCTCTCCATATGGGGGCGGACGAACCCATCGGTCAGTGACCATTCCAGACGAGACCCCTGGAGACCGCTCCACACGGGACCCACGAGGACCGTACCTGGCTTCCTGACGATGGGGGACCGCTCCTGATGGGACCAATGAGGATCGCTCCTAACGAGAACCGTCAGTGAAGAGCAGGAGGTGCTCCTGATGGACACGTCTTCTGATCTCTCCTACCCAGCAACACAAATATTACACACAAGTCACCTTGTCTCAATGCAGATTTGTGCCATACGTGCCCGTCGTGTGGCCATTCCTCGGCTCTCCCAATATTCACCAACACAAAAAACCTGGCAGAGTGGTGCAGTGGAAGGTATGGAGAGCAGTCGGTCTCGTCAGCCACCAGGTGCCAGGTATCTGTGCCGGTGGTCCGACTGTGTGACCCATCACAGCTGACCGGCGAGCCGAGCCGAGCCGCGCCCAGTCGCGCCGCTCTTATTGCTCCGGCTGGCGCCAAGTAAACAACTGGAGATTGTCAGGTGGGACTAAGCCGTTCCCGGTCGAATCTGGCATTGCGGATTGCCACCAGAAAAACAACTAGCGGAAAGCCCGCGCGTCACGCTGCACGTGGTAGTGAAGCTGGCCTTTGATCAGTTTTCAAAATAATGTGTCGCGAAGTCATCGATGGAACTGTTATAGGTATATAATTTTGTTTTTCTAAGGAAGTTCTGGTGGGGGATCTCAACCTTTATCGCAACACGGTTTCTCTCAAACTCATACCCGAAAAGGGTTGGTGCGTGGTTTTGCAAGGTTGAATTGTGTGCGACACGCATCAAGTTCTTTGCAGAGGCTCGTTTATGAAGTTTGGCAGTGCAAACCGACGGCGTCAACCGTTGTCAGTTGTCTCAAGTTGCAAACAATCCAACATCGTGAAGAGTCGAAGGATAATAATCACCATCATATGTGTATCGTCGGCTTGCAGGGTCGTCCCGGTGTAAGGGTGGAGTGGTCGGATGACCTGACCGGTTTTGGGCAGGAAGCGATGTCGGATGTCGCAAATTTTACCCACAGTCTCGTGGACTATTTGTCGGCATGCATACTTCGTCAAGAATCAACAGTACTGTGCCAAATAAATACATAGCTATAGGTGGCTAATAACTCTTTCAACTCTCCTCACCGTCAGATGTATGGAAATTGCTTCTGAAAATTATTCGAACAAATATTTTGTACCTCATTAAGCCATCGGCAGGACGATTCTACACACTCATTTGTGTAGCCAGATACTCGGCTTGCTTACGTTGGTGTACATTGCATTGCTAGCTATAGAACATTGTATATGCTTAATCCAATTGGATGTTGGAGATATATGCCGGCAGTGAGCGCATGCTTTTCAACTGTCTGTAATTTGTTTAAGTTTCCGATTTGAGATCACTACATCTGATGGGTATGTTAAAGTTTCCAAGCTGAGATCACTGTGTCTAATGACTTCATTATAGCTGACAGGGACCGGTTCTGGATTTCATTATAAACGATATTGATATAATACATGATACCCGTGATCCGACTTCACGTGAACTCGAGCGACTCGAGGGACTCAAGGGAAGATTGTGAAGTGACGATGGGCATGAATGTCCTTAAATTTTCATTGACGTGTTCAACCATCTTTGGCAGGGAATAAATGCCTTTGGAATTAAAAACAACGTCCCCCATCTATTGTGAGTGAGCCGATCAATAGAAATTGCAAGTATGCATGCTGGAAATAACATGCTACACCTTTTTGCATCCAAACTCGAAGAAACTGCATTGCTATCAGAATTAACTTCATCCAATTCAGGCTGGTCGGCATGGTGTGTTCAGATATGACACAAGGGTGAGAAATTCGGCCCGACAGCATGTCGGCATGGTGTGTTAACACGCGCACTGGAGGGGGGCGAAATCCGCCCACCCCTCCGGTTTTTCGTAAATAACTGCAGATTTTAACGGTCGATATACGCGATTTTCTGTGTACCTGCTTGGAAATGAACGGCACGTCGTTTAAAGTAAGAAAAATTGAAATCTGCCGAAAATTTTTCAAGTTAGGGGCCGTTAAAGTAAAAAAAAAATTATAGCGCCAGACCGCAAAAATCGGCGCTGATGCGCTTCCCGTATATTCGCAAAAGGGAAGTGTTCTTGGCAACACTAGCGACTTGTTTGATGTATATTGATATGCTATATAGTATCCAGGTCATGTTAGGTCACCGAGGTCAAGTCGGGTCAAGTTCATGACAGGTTAATGGAACCAAACATGATCAACTAGAATGTTGTCATAAATGCACTACTGTTTGTCATTTGTACTGCTTGTCATTGCGTTTCCATACTTTATTGATGTACTCACTCCTTTCTTCACGAAGCTGATTGCTCCGAGCTGCCCGACGGAGCAATCGGGCGGGCGGCCCGGTTCCGCTAACTGGAACAGGTAACTGACCTGATAAAGTGGTGTTATATAGGTGACCTGAGGTCAAATGTTGGGTCTAGCATCTGCATTGCATCATTAGTAATGTCCAAAACATCACTGATGCCCATTTTGGAGCATTTAAACACAATCACAGCGATCCATAACGATGACAAGCCAAGCCACGCAAAACCAGAGCATTTTGCAAATTGTACCTCATTTGACCTTGAAGATATTGACCTAAAGTCATGAAATTTGCATACAATAGAGTTCACTACCGTATCCATCCACCCTGCGAATTTCGTTACTCCAGCTTTACTAGGAGCCGATATCTTTGGGGGGGGGGGCGGAATCCGCCCCCCCCCCTCCAGTGCGCGTAATTTTCAGAGGCCCTCCAGGGCGCGTGTTAAAATATGACACTATGGTGAGAAATTCGGCCCGACAGTATGTTGGCATGGTGTGTTCAAATATGACACTATGGTGAGAAATTCGGCCCAACAGCATGTCGGCATGGTGTGTTCAAATATGACGCTGTGGTGAGAAATTCGGCCCGAAAGCATGTCGGCATGGTGTGTTCAAATATCGCACAAGGGTGAGAAATTCGGCCCGACATCATGCATTTCAAACAATGGTGCCAATCAATGTCGACATTTGACAGTTCAATGGGATGAGCATGGCATTCGGCACGTGGGCTTATGAAGGCACGGCAGCCGCCAATTTCGGCGGTGTGCAGCCAAATTCGAGGCACAAATTGCGGTTCAAAAAAGGTGTTTAATATATGTGCCTAAGCATAGCACCTTCAATATTGGCGGGTTTTCTTTTTTACGATAATAGCTTCTTCAGGTTTTGATACACCAACTCGTTATTCAAGTACCGTGATTCGGAGCAGAACACTACTGACGAAGGATTGTCCTTCTTCCCCTTAATGTTATCTCTGGATATGATGTCCAAGGAAGCACCCGCTGGACACTGTTGCGTGATTTACACAGCACATTAAAGTTCATTGGGCAATGTGAAATTAACTGTTATGTATAATACATAGCTAGTCATGATAAAGCTGTGTATATATCATGCAATTAGTTTTCTCCACGAATATATGATTTCCAAAAATTTACAATTGTACACCACGATTAACCCGTTCATATCAAGATTGTTTTTGTACCTATGGCTACCGTTTGCCACAATAGCAGAAAAAAGTGCACGCAGTAGCAGGTTTATGATTGGCACACCTATTCCTACTTCAATATTCCGCATGTTCCTTATGACAAGTTTGACGGTTTAATATCACTTTGCTGAGCTGTTCAATGTGAGGTCACTTCAAAAAGGGCACCATACGTCTTCGGATAAAGACCCCGCGTGGAGGCTTCCGGTTTTGCTAAGCGTAACAGACATTGAAACATATATTAGAACAGATATTGGACATATATGTAATGGGAGGATACGATATTGGAACAGGTATTCGAAACGTTCGATTGGGGTGGGGAATGGTTTTTAGATGGATTGCATGTGATGCCATACGCGTTATGCTAACTTGCACTAAGTTCGAGGGGACGCGTCGGTGTGCCAAGGCGTGATGATGTGCTGGCATATATTAGAGCACACAGAAAGTATTTGGAACTCGCGCGAGAGAAGTAAGATGACTGAGGCATGTTACAGGGTAGCTTAACTCTCCACTCCAACTACAACTGACACAAACACCTCTCATAGCTGAGTCATTTCCGTGTCGAATTTGCTTCCACTCTACGAAATTAATTGCACTATCACTGTCGAATTATTCCCCACATATCAGCATTGATCCCCACATGTCTAAGTACTCACTGCATATCTGAATTATATTGCAGTTCTGTTAAAATAGGTTGCACTGATACCAAAGTGAAGGAGGAATGATTTTTAGAGGCGTGCCTGACCATAAAGTTCATTTGCGCCGCCTTACACCAAAGTGAATGCTGCTGAGCCGAATACGGTGATAGTATTTGTCATTTTGGTGCGCTATGCCGATCTCACCAAATTGGATTCTCGTATCTCTGAAGTTGATGCACAGACAGCGAATTGGGCGCAAAGCGGTGTAAATATCATTTTGTTCTCACGTTAGTTTGGAATTAGGGTTTTTGGACGCATCAACTGCGCTGAACTGCTCATCAGTCATTCGCGTTTTGTCCTCCAGGGAAGCCGTCAAGTCGGTCCGTTATTTTCACCTCACAACGCTACGTTACATAAGCCCTCAGGGCGTTTGCACAACCTGACAGTTTAATGTCCGCTTTTGACAGGATATTTATAAAGTGCAGTGCTACCATCTAATATCTCAAATTTACCATGAAATTCGAAATGTAATGAAGTTTATGTAGTGAAATTGGTACAACAATGCTGGTTATACTGGACGCAATTTTCATTCTGCCTCGGTATGGCATCTTATCGCCGTGTGCTTCGCAGAACATCGAGAACGAGATAAAACACAGGGTCAGCACAAAAACGACATCATAGTGTATATTCTGGGGCATTCCGACCCTCGCCAGGAAAAAAATGAGTGGAGTGATACGTATGAGCAACAATATGAGACAGAAAAGCAACGTTTCCCTGAAGCCGCCAGTTTCCTCAAGCACTGCTCCCAGATTTCAGCTGACCTGCGTTCTACGCGCCATAAGGCCAAAATAACTAACCAACGAACCAGCGCCGGGATGCTGTTATCAAGCACTAGACTTCCACAATCTCACCACCGCCTGGGTTCCAATCTCACAACCGGTGAGGTTACCAAGTTCACTGGCGAGCAATCGGCGTGAGAGGTATGACACAGCGGTCGAATGCGTCGTACAGGAGCACGAGGTTCCTCTTTTATTTATGGCGCCATCAGGAGCGCTGGACTAGCGCGGGCAACCGACGGTTTATGAGCTCCCCTGATGCCCGTAATATGACAGGGCACCACACCGCGACACAAAGCTGCTGGACTGACCGTAATATGACAGGGCGCCACACCGCAACACAAAGCTGCTGGACTGACCGTAATATGACAGGGCACCACACCGCGACACAAAACTGCTGGACTGACCGTAATATGACAGGGCACCACACCGCGACACAAAGCTGCTGGACTGACCGTAATATGACAGGGCACCACACCGCGACACAAAGCTGTTTGACTGACCGTGATGTGACAGGGCACCACACCGCGACACAAAGCTGCTGGACTGACCGCAATATGACAGGGCACCACACCGCGACACAAAACTTCTGGACTGACCGCAATTGCACTCTCTTGGCAGCACTGGAACACGTCCACGGGAGCATAACACTGATTGGCATCTTAAATACTTTCCAATATATTTTCGTATCAACCAATCCAATCGGTATCCATGTCCGTACCATATAGAGATATCCACCCATCGTCCAATCCGTTGTATAAATGTCATGCTAATACCTGAGTCGCTCCAGTAATGAATGGCATGTAGCCCATCAACATTATGCAATATTTTAGCTCACAAGACAAATACAAATGATAATCCATGGATTACAATTTTCATTGCAGCACTATATTTTGCTAAGTCATACAAATTTCACCTCAGATCACATGTACAGACTGTGCAGTGCTCTAGCTTACAATAGCTTATAGTGCATGAGCATGAACAAAGCATACAAGAAGCAGGATAACTACCCAAGGAATCAAATATGAAAAAAGTAACATCAGCTTCAAAATGAAATATAAGAACACCCACCCTGTGCACATGTAAATGAGTGCCACTATCTTGAACAATATAGGTATTTACTTAAAATATGGCCAGCTGTCTGGCTCTATGCAGCAGAACAAAAATATATTTTGCCAAACATGCAACCATTTTAATTAAAGGATAGAAAACATACATCAACCTAAAGTTAGTGGTTTGCTTCAGCTTGTATGATGACGTGCATATACCTTGCAGTGCCTATCTGGGCACCTATCTAAGCTAAGATGTGGCCCAATCAGTGAAGCACAGCCAGAGGTTGAGGTATGTAGGTTTGTAGTAGGTTCCTCATGCCTGTACAATTTACCATCAATTAATGGTAATGAGCTGATGTTCCTTCATCCGCACATGGCCAGGACATTGCTCATGACAGCAGTTGTTCTAGACTTCTTTTGCTTATCACACTCACATTTGGTTACTTTAGGACAAAAATAACCTGCTTAAATTAGCATTTGCAATGCAGTTTCATGGCGTCCCTAACGGTTTGCAAAGGCAATGCTTGTTCTGTCTCCGACTTCGTGGAATTTGACTGCACTGCTCTTTTTTCATATATGGCGGCTTATTTTAGTTTCCGCTTACTTTCAATGACAAAAAGCAAAATAAAAAGAATTGAAGCTCTCCTCAGGATATTGGTTTGCAACCATATTACTTACATGCTAGCTTTGGTCATGGTGAGTTCCGATTCCCTTGTCCGGATCCCTGCATCGTAAAATGTTTCCATTTCTTTGTGTTCTTTGAAAGTGTCATAAAGTAATAAATGCTAGCCAAGGACAAGGGAAGTGGAGAGTGGACACTAGTCGAACGCATGGGAGGAAACAAGCCGTCGCCGAAATCCTCGGCCTACACTTCTACCAAAATCACCATCGGACTCGTATCTCCTTCGGTCACCGCCTCTCGCGTGGATACTGGCTCCCAAACTCCCATATTGCTATCGTATCCCATATTGCCATCGTCAATTTTATCAAAGGAATCTTTGGAAATCAGTGAGATGTCTGCTCCGGTATCCACAAGCGTGTAACATTTCGATTTCACACACGGAGCCAGCTCATCGGTGTGTTGGGTTTGATCCGAATTTTCTGAACACGATTTTTTTCTGCTTACGTTTTGTCCGTCTTTTTTCTCTTTTTCCTAACGTTTTTCCTAGGGTGTCGGTAGCTCAGTGGTTAAGCTGAGTGTCTGGCACGCCATAGGTACGGGGTTCGGTTCCCCGCGGCGCTCGCCCTTCCTGCTAGGGTGAGAAGCAGGCGACGCCATATGGCCTCAGCTGCTGATTGCGTCGTAAAGTCACAACCATCACCATCACCTAACATTTTCCTCGTCTTTCTCTTAGTCTCGCTTGTCTGTAAATTCAAATCTCCATCATGTTGGTCATTCACGACGGAGTCATTCAGTTTTAGAACGGCCTACTTTGGGAGCGGCATTGGCGACGTTATGCAGATCGGTTTCCCGTCGGGGTCCCGTCGGGGTCCTGTCGGGGTCCCGTCGGGCTTCACTGATATGTGGGACGGGGCTGTGGAGCGAAAGACAAACATAAGTGCACATTTCTCAATGGGATATGTTCTGATATACTCCTAACCGCCGACGCCACAGGTCATCTGTGAAGCCACCGCCCCACCCAGCATGGGTCGCGACCCGAATTTGGTGCAACTTTAATTCGTTGTTAGCTGATTATCAATGTTAGTTCGTGTCAAATCTATGGGTTTCGAACATAAGGTTATGAAAATGGCAAGCCACCACCAGACCGTCGTTATGGCTCCATCCGTCCCCATGTAGCAGGATACGAAGCTTGGTTAGTGGCTGGAATTCTGGAAAAGTCTGGCAGAGATGTTGTGAAATGTTTTTGAATAGTTTATTTGGGGGACCAATGTGATTTGGACAATCTAGAATTAGGAGCCGAACATTTTCGTTTCGGCAACCGCAAGAACATTCGGGAGATGCACGTTTTTGAATTCGAAATAGATGGGAGTTTAGATGAAACATATCAACCCTAAGTCTGGTATGGAGGGAGTTTCCTTTCTTTGATCCAAAAGAGTAGAATGTTGGTGAATTGAGCACACCGAACTGCTGCGTAATCGCTTTTGTTTAAGGAGATGCGGGGAAGACAGCGTGTGCGTTCGCTTAGGCTGTATCAAAGACGCCCAGTAGATGAGTAGAACGATTTTTAAAAGGATGATGTATGGTTTGCAGCTACTGTGTAATGGCTGGCCTTACGAAGTTCCCTGCCTATCTCGTGTAAACGTGTTTGAGGTATGATAGTACTGTGTGTTCTGTTCTGAGTCGCTTAATTTATGATAAAGGATCAGCTTGTGTATGCGTCGTCTGATTTATAGTGAGGTCCACCCCAGGTCGAGTCGAATTTTGCCAGTAGATGATCTAGGGAGTGTCGCGGTTACTAATCGTCCTGCTCTGGCTTATAGAGTCTCTAATCGTGTTCGGCGTTGGATCGTAATTTGTCCATCGTAAATAACATCACAGTAGTCAAAGTGAGGTCTGATGTATGTGGTGTATATCTAATCTAGAATCGGTCTGGGTATGTATTTTGCAATAGGGTACAGTGGACCAAGTGCTCTGTTAACATTTTTGCAAATCATGTTTATATTCTCGTAAAAATGAAGATCTTGGGACAGGGTAAGTCTAAGATGGGCATGTGTGTCATGCATTGGTATGTTATCGCCTCAAAATATTAGTGTTGGGGGGCTGTGCTGACGTTTGTGTGAAAACGTTCCTTGAATTGTTTTCGAAGTGTTGAAGGTGATTGCCCATTCTTGGCCGTATTTATGTATTTCGTCTAAGTCACGTTGAAGTGTCCGTTGGACAGCGTCAATGTTGGCAGTCGTGTGAGAGGCATACAGCGAAGTGTCATTAGAGAATGTCATGTGTTGTACGTTTTGAAAGTTCGTCAAGATACATTAGTGATAATAAGGGTCCTAGGACAGAACCTTGTGGACATCCCGCATTTACAATTTGTGTCGTTGAAAAATAATCACCGATCTGTACTCGTTGTCTTCTGTTTGGTACATAGGAGTGCAACCAGTCATGGAGTGAGTCAATAAGTCCAAATTGAGTTTTGCATTTTAAAAGGAGTCCTTTGTGCCAGATCTGATCAAAATAGCGATGAATATCTAACTACGGGATAATGTCCTGTACACTGAGAGTATGTCTGGACGGTGAATGTCTGTGATTTTGATCACGATGTACGAGCGTCATCTCTGTACATCGGCGACTGGAGAACACCGCCCCCGGTGCCTTGAGAGAATGTCTGGACGGTGAGTGTCTGTGATTTTGATCACGGTGTACCAACGTCACCTCTGTACATCGGTAGCTAGAGAACAGCGCCCCCCGTGTCCTGGGATGTCTGGACGGTGAGTGTCTGTGGTGTTTATCACTATGGGATGACGTCCTCTACCCCGATAATGTGGTTGTACGGTGTCTGTGATGTTTATCACGATGTACGAATGTCACCGATTTCGGCGTATTTCAGCTGGAGGAAGTGCACGGGCCCACATAGTCGGGATCATCAGTACAGCTAGCATTCGTGGTCGTCAATACCAACAAGAGCACGGCGATTGACTGCAGCATATCCCAAGACAAGTAATTGCTGAGCTGGCGAGTCGCTGACCTTCCTCTCTTAGTGGTCGCCTCTCAGTTCCTCCTCTCATGGTGTTTTTCTCATCGCTCACGGCGTGAACACCATGCTCTGTAAGTGGCCACACTCACGCTACGCTCACACTGCTGTCGCATTCACAACATAATTGGTTGTTTCTCGGTGGCGTCAGTGTTTGTTTGACCTGGATTTTCAATTTAACATCAGAGCCATGCACCCATAACCTCGAATCGTCCTTCCCTTCGCCATGGAGTGCATATTTTGGAAGTTTTGTGATTGTTCAATGCATGTCAGCGACAACTCGCGGGTTATTGCCATACAAACTGAATTACCGATGTGTTGGTGGATACAAGTATACTTGCTGTGCCAGCAGCAACAACTGCACAACTATCTGCAGAAATGATTGGCCCTTGTCCCTGAAGAGCAAGGAACTTAACGCTCCTCATATGCATGTTCTAGTGGTGTTTACATGTCATCGTGCTCCAAGCTTAGGATTGCTCGTCGGGCAATCGAATCGAACAGCACCACATCGAACTACACATAAAATATGTAATTCGCACCAACGCAATGCTTACTGGAGTCCCGCAGCTCGCAGAGCCGGTGGTGTATGTCTATGGAGACATGTTTTGAAATTGCATTAGACTCCAACTGGCGACTCGGGACAGTGCCGTCTGCAGATGGAAGATGAGGCCGTCTACCATTCGGCTACGCACGCACCACGCACGGTAACACATCAACGCTCAAACCTTTGTACACTTTAACGTGCGGTTGGTGAAATGAATGTGACACTGCATCGACGAGGCAATGCCAAGGGACGCTGCATATCCGGTCAGGTTGGAGTTTGATCTGGCTCTGCGCATTCTGCCGTGCCCTAAACCCGGGAACCCCAGATGGTTCCGGCACAGTCTGCCCTAACCCCGGGAACCCCAGATGGTTCACCACAGTCTGCCCTAACCCCGGAACCCCAGATGATCCACCACAGTCTGCCCTAACCCCGGGAACCCCAGATGATCCAGCACAGTCTGCCCAAACCCCGGGAAACCCAGATGGTCCACCACAGTCTGCCCTAACCCCGGAACTCCAGATGGTCCACCACAGTCTCCCCTAACCCCGGGAACCTCAGATGGTGCCATCACAGTCTGCTCTATGTCCGAGGACAGTAGTGTGCGGCGATAGTAGTCACTCGGTGGTGGAGCCAGATGGTCCACCACAGTCTGTCCTATGTCCGAGGACAGTAGTGTGCGGCGATAGTAGTCACTCGGTGGTGGAGCCAGATGGTCCACCACAGTCTGTCCTCTGTCCGAGGACAGTAGTGTGCGGCGATAGTAGTCACTCGGTGGTGGAGCCAGATGGTCCACCAGTCTGTCCTCTGACCGAGGACAGTAGTGTGCGGCGAGAGCAGTGACTCCCTGGTGGAGCCAGATGGTCTCAGCACAGTCTGTGATACAGAACACGCCGACAAGCGCCTCGCGTCAGCGATGAAGTTGTCCTTGATGTCGCGAGAATGAGAGTCGTTTATGAAGTGGCGCCGTCGAATGGGCCGGAGGTGGTGACTGTCGAGTGCAGATGGTGCGCACGTGACCGATGGCCGTGGCCAGCCGGGTCGGCCTGGTGGGGCGGCCTGGCCCAACTTGGACAACATGCTAACTTTTTGTGTCGTCCACTGAATTGCCAAGATGAGCACCACGCCAGGTAGTTGCTTGGTGTTGTAAAGTTGCTACAGAGCATGGTGGACGGCAGTGAGGTGGCCTCTCGACCTTGAACAGATGGAGTGGGCAGCCGTCTCCCGACAAGGAAATAATCCTCAATCAAGTGACTTGTCAGAGTTTTTTTTATTCCCATATTCACACCAATAAAACTTCCCGAAACTGTCGATCAGTCCGGTGGTTCAAATTCATCACTCAACTATTCTCGAGTCTCGTTCGGGAGGTCTGTAAGCTTGTATTCGTCCTCATACATGTCTCCGTTATCGGTAAAGCAGACATATTATAATGGTAAGAATTGACACAAGGCACATATCTCATTGGTGCGTCCATTGCAATGCGATTTATATTCATCTTAAGTAACTGACCTGTACACGAGATATCGCAAGCTTCGAGTGCAAATATCAGTTTCAAACGGTGGGAAAACGAGCTTCCGGATAACCGCACATCTATTTCTTGTATGCAAGATAGTGTTGGCAATATCATTTTTGTTCTAGATCATAGTTCGTTGGTTGCATGCGATTGAGACCAAAAGACCGGGCGCCTGAAAATGTACGGTTTAAATATGAATTATGATCAAATATTAACATGAAAATATCTTGTCATGTCCATTGCTATCACTTGATTCTTGATGGGGAAATACGACAGTCAGCATTCCATGATTGTAACCAATGTTGCGTATTCATCACCTGCCTAACCTTCCCATTCCGTGGAAGTAATCAATGTTGCGTATGTATGACTTGTCCAACCTATCCACTCCATGCGTGTAATCAATGTTGCGAATTCATCACCCACCTAACCTTCCCATTCCATGAGTGCAATCAATATTGCATATTCATCAACCGCCTAACCTTCTCATTACAATGAACGTAATAAATGTTGCGTATTTATCACCCGCCCAAACTTCCTATTCCATGATTGTAATCAATGTTGCTTATTTATTAACTGCGTAACCCTCACATTCCCATCCAGGTCAAGTGACAGGTCGCCTCGGGCCGGGGGCCTGAACTTTATCCTGGCCCCTTCCTCTTGGCCGACAGGGGTCAAGGGGTGGGCGACGCTGTTATTACGGTCGGGGTGGTGAGTCTCTCTCTCTTTCTCATGACCGTACGAAGGCGACGCCCGCCCCCTATAGCTCTTCGGACGCCTGGCGTCCCCCGTTCGCGGGAAACAGGCGTGCCACCAGTAGGTGGCACGCCTGTTTCCCGCCTCACCCTACGGTGAGGTGGGGAGCCCGAAGAGCCGAAACCAAAACACTTGCATGGCATCCACAGCACTAAAAAACACCCTCCTTGTCCGTCCCGTAGTGACCAGACCAACTTCCCACCCATCGCTGGTGGGAATACTCCCAACCCGGAGAGTAGCTGGGAAACAATTCCCCTGCACAACCTGCCCTTGTCTTTCGTGGACTGACGAAGTGTCTCGCCTCGCTGTCTCGATCTCAGCGCCAAAACGGGTGTGACAGATTTGAAAAGATTACTCAATGTGAGAAGTTAAAAGATGGTGATTTAAAGATAGAGTTCGCGCGGGCTGCAGAGGCGGCTAAAGCGTTGAAGGCGTCCGAATGTACATTCCGTTTACGGGAGGGTGATAGGAAGGTTGTCGACATCATCCAAATTAAAGTCGAACCTCATCCAAAAAAAAAAAAAAACACTTCGCGTGGCATTGTCACCTGTTACGACTTGAGGGACGTGCCATAGGATGAGATCGTCGACGGGTTGTCTACATTCGGAGTAACGGGAGCGAAGAAAATGAAGTTGAGTACAGAGACAATTACAATGAACAATGTCATTTCAACTTTTAACATAATAGACGTTCCGTTCGTGGTTCGTTCGTGAGGTTCGTGTCTTCGAAGGTTCGTGTCTTCCCTCCTGCGAACTCCATGTGATGTTTTAAGTGCCAAAGGTATGGGCACACTAGCTAGTTCTGCAGGAATTGTCTACCTTGTGGAAAATGTGCTTCATCTGACCATAGTGCCGAACAATGCACATCCGAGACGCCATACTGTATAAACTATGGGCGCGGACAGAATCCTCACACCTCCTTTGACCGTACATGTTTGTCTTATGCACAGGAAAAATAAATAATTGTAATCAAACACACACAGAAAGTAACTTTCCGTGAGGCTAGGGAAGTATAGGAACATACCTGCCCTAAAATATCCCACGGATTGAAGGCTAGACAAACTGCATCAATCGCGCACCAGATACAGGAAGACAAAACCAAGGAACTGATCGTACACCTGTGTGCGCTCCTTTGGCGTATCCGTCGCCTCGCCAGTAACACCACACAAGGAAGTGACACAGACTTCCGAAGCGCTAAAGCGCGGTGTTTCACCACGACAGACCTCGCTGCCTCCTGCCGCTACGTCGCCCGCTACAGAGCAGGCTCCAGAAGACTGGCAGCGTGCCCAACGAACTAAGAGCCCTCTAGCCCTGCTAATAGCCCCGGCAAGCCCTCTAATAACAACATGGAGTCCTTGCCCCCACCTCCACCGATCCTACACCAAGCCCTGCACCATCCAAAACTATGGCAACCCCCATCCAGTTCTGGAGAGGGCAGCGTGGCCTCCAGACCGGTCCTGGTGGTTGCACCCCTGATGACCCGAACACGTCCCTCGACCGACGTCCGTACGGGGACGCCCGACATGGGCGCGTCTGGATGAGCAGCACGTCCAGGGTCCAGGGAATCGTCGCTGGGCGCACTGGTTGACCGACGGCCTGCCGATGCGACTCCCCCTCCGTCCAGCCCCTAGGGTCAGCCCTGTTGGTACCCCAGAGACGGGAAGGATCATGGACCCGTCTCCCACATCACTCCATGCGACATTGACTGGATACAAGCGGCCCCTCCCCCTCCCCCATGGACATCATCACCTCCAGGTGGGGAACAACACAGATCTCGCCCGAGAGCGTCCGTCGACACCAATTCAACTCCACCTTTCTAGAGTAATTGTGCTATCTTTTAGCAGTTTTTATTTTAGACGGTCACTCGAGGAGGAAATATCAGCAATACAATTTTTAAGTTACTCTTTCAGGCACATCTAGTCCAGTCTAGTCAACCATGTCGTCATTAGTTTTACAACGGAACTGCAGAGGTGTGAGGACCAGCCTGGAGGAACTCCAAGTTATGATAAATTCACACTCTGGTAGTCACATGTCTGCAGGAGACAATGCTTTTAGCTGGAACCCCGTTTTATTTAAGAGACTATCGGGTTTTTCGTAATGACAACCAGACACCATTGTACATGGATGTGTCCTGTTCGCTGTACAACACAGTGCTCCTGCGTTTCCGCGTACCCTGCGTATTAACCTGCAAGCGGCGGCAGCACAAGTGTCCATCGGACACAGAAAACATAGCAGTATGTTCGATACACCTCCCCCCCCCACACACCCTGGCGGATCTTTACCCTCAGCAGAACTCGGACGACTTCTATCTGAGCTCCATCCTGTTTTACTTTTATGAGATTTTAACGCCCATCACACAATATGTGGACGCGCCGATAGTGATACACGCGGATGATAACTCGACGCGTTTTTTTCTGGAAGAATCGCTATGCATACTAGACACAGGTATGCATGCTCACTTAGCATTCCCATCAGGAAGCATTTCTGCGCTGAACATTAGCGTGGCCGTCCTGCAGCTGGTACAATCTTTCAATTGGTCCGTTGACACTGAACCTAGAGGTAGCGAAAATTTTTCGGTCTGGCTTCAGTGTACCAATGGAGCCATCCTTGGCACAAGGCCACAACGCTGGAACTTTAGTAATGCTGATTGACCGAATTTAGTAGCTAGGCTTGAGGACTTTTTTTTAACCACTTGCGGGAACGGTTTCGCAACACACATAGAGGATTTTACCTCCCTAGTCTTTATTGTTATGCAAGCTGTATCCCACGTACCTCCAGTAAGCCTCGACGTGTGCCTGTGCTGTGGTGGACGGGGGAATGCCGAGATTGTATTTGTGCTCCTCGACGTGCCTTCAGAAAGTTTGACCACAACACCACCTTGGCAAGCCTGATCGCCTTCCAGCAAGTCAGGGCGGCCGCCCGGCGAACAATCCGGGAAGCCAAAAGGGCGTCATGGGGGCAATATGTTAACAAGTTGAACCGTTTCACCACTACCACGCAGATGTGGCCCAAAATAAAACGGATATCAGGACATTCGCGATCCACACCACTCGTCCTGCACATCGCCTGCGATATAGTCGCACAACCTCGGAAGGTGGCGAACATTATTGCTCGAACCCTGGCTGACTGAAACCTGAACTGAGACTTAAATGCATGTTTCCGTGAACATAGGGCTCGATGCGAAGCGTCCATGGTTGATTTTACTAGCGCCGAGCAACTTTATTATAATCGGCACTTCACGATGGCCGAACTAACATCACAAATTGCTGAACTGCATCGCGTGTCCGAATGACCGTACAACATCCATAATGGGATGCTCTGGCACCTCCCCACAAATGCGCTTGAAGTACTTCTGGCATGTTTTAATTATCTTTGGACGAGCGGCGGATTACCACCATGTTGGTGGTAAGCGACTGTCATCCCTATATTGAAACCCAACAAGACTGGTTCGGAATCTCTTCACTACCGACCAATTTCCCTGACTTCATGCCTCTGCAAACTCGTGGAGAAGATGGTCAATGTGCGCCTCACGTGGCTCCTGGAACAACATAACTTTTTAGCCACGCTCAGTAAGGTTTTAGGAAGAACCGGTCCACGCTTGACAATTTATTGACATTAGACACTGCGATTTGTACCAGTTTTAGCGAAAAGCGACATCTAGAAGCAGTGTTTTTATATTGAGGGCGCCTATGACACGACATGGAAACAAGGTATTCTTTTTAAGCTTCTGAGGTGTGCTGTGCGTGGTTTTATGGGACATTTCCTTCACAATTTGCTTACTAATCGAACATTCCTTGTCCGTGTAGGAAGCGCGATGTCTGGTCGATTGACGCGGGTCAAGTGTGTTCTCCAAGGAAGTGTTCTTAGTGTGGCTTTATTTGCGTTAATTATTAATGATATCGGAGATGGTCTACCATGTCGCGTCGCGAAGTCCCTTTTTGTTGATGATGTTGAAATTTGGTGCTTGGCATCACGTTCGTCCTCGATGAAAAGGCAGCTGCAGCTTGCTACATCTCACCTTGATAAATGTAGTAACTTGAACGGTTTCCGATTTTCTACCAACAAAGTTGTTGCAGTGCATTTTTGTTCCCGCCGTAGCTGTCAGGACCCGAACATTCAGCTCAACGGAGAGCAGATTTCTTTCCAGCCGGCAGTTACGTTCCTGGGTATCACATTTGATCGTCGTCTGACATACAAGGATCACCTAAAAACTCTGCGGGAGAAGTGTTTCAAGTCCCTGAACATTATGAAGTGGATTGTCCGTACTGCCTACGGAACAGATAGGTCTACGATTTTACTTCTGTATCGATCGCTCATCCGCTCGAAACTCGACTATGGCTGTTTTGTCCATGGCTGTGCCAGTGCTTCCAAAAAAAACCATACTCGACGCTGTCAACCACGCCGCCTTACGAATAGCCACAGGGGCATTCCGCTCTTCCCTGACAGCAAGTCTTCTGACAGATGCTGATGAATCACCCCCCGCCCTGAGACTGGGAAAACCTTGGACTGTGGTATGCGTGCTGGGTGAGACAGTCTACTATGAATCCGGCACACCAGGCCTTGCTGCCCACCGCTTGCGCTGTTCTGTAGCGGACGTAGCAATATTACACCCCACCCCCATCCCATCCGCATGCAGTTACGGGAGCTAGTAGCGGTATCCAAAGGCGCAGCATTAGAAGGATTGAACCTCTTTTCGTTCTCCCCTGGAAACTGATTCAGTTGTCAGTAGACACGACACTGTCTGACACTCGGAAGGATGCAATTAGCCCGGAAATTTTTCGGCCGAAGGCTCTAGAACACGTTCACGCCTATCACTCATGCAATTGAGATTGCATGAGTGATAGGCGTGAACGTGATAGGCGTGAACCTACACGGACAGTTCGAAAACTGATGATGTTGTGGGTTGTGCATTTGTTGAAGTGACACCGCGACCAGATCGTTCACACTGCCTCCTCACGCAACGGTTTACGGGGCCGAACTCCTGGCTATCACGAAGGCCATGGCCATCGAAATATGGAACGATGACGATCATGCAATACTTTCGGACTTTGAGTAGCCTTTTAACGATGAAGCAATTTTATCCACATGACCCTATCGTGCAGAATGTTTTACTGCGTCTAACTACGCTTAAGCTAGAGGATAAAAATGTAACGCTGTGCTGGATGCCAAGCCATGTTGAAATAAGAGGAACGAGCTGGCTGGCCATGCAGCAAAACGTGCTGCACCGAGACAATACATCGATTCGCTTCCTCTTCCCGCGGCACAACTCAGCCAAATAATCGATACATTTTTTCCAAGAAAAGTGACAGCGATTTTGGGACTCAACCGATGAAACCCAACTAAGAACTATCAAGCCAATTCCTAAGAGTTGGGAATCATCCAGAATTTCCCCAAAGGAAGAGGTGATGCTCGCCAGGATGCGAATTGGACTTCCGTATGCTACCCACGACTACCCACTGCGAAACGAGGACAGGCCGATGTGTACTCGCAGTGATAGCCCACTGGCAGTGAGGCACATTCTTCTGGTGTACCCTCTATTCTCAGCACAACGAAGACGATTCTTTGGACGAGAGGTATCAACGCTAACGATGACAGATCTTCTAGGTAATGGGTCACTCATTGTTCAGGTTGGACGAGTATTCGAGTTTCTCTCGCAAGTGCGATTTGATGTTGTTTACCCGGGGAGATAAGGCATAGCACAGCTTTCATGTCTAAGCTGATCCAAGTTTTCTATGGTATATTCGCATCATGAATGCCATGCCGGGTGGGTGGTAAGTGATAAAATGGGAACGATTTTACTGCACGTTTTGACCATCGCGGTTTCGAAAATATGCTACATAGTACGTCGTCTCAAATAGACTGCTTGGATACTTCGGTATGACTGACGATGTTATCGACGCTGCATGACCTCTGCAGTCGAAGCGCCCCAAAACCCAAATAACTAACTAATGTTGCATATTCATCACTCTCCTAACCTTCCCATTCCATGGGAGAAATCAATACTGCATATTCATCGCCCACCTAACATGTTCATTTCATAAGTGCCATCAACGTTGCGAATTTATCACTCGCCTAACGTCCCATTCCATGAGTGTAATCAACGTTGCACATTCATCACTCACCTAATCATCCCATTCCATGAGGGTAATCAATGTTACGCATTCGTCACCTACTTAACCTTCCCATTCCATGAGTGCAATCAGTGTTGCGTATTCGTCACCCGCCTAACCTTCCCATTCCATGAGTGTAATCAATGTTGCGTATTCACCACTCGCCTAACCCTCCCATTCCATGAGTGTAATCAATGCTGCATATTCATCATCTAACCTTCCATTCTGGCCGCTATAAGACAAACAAGTGTCACATAATGACTTGCAATTTGCCTGCCCAAACAAAACGAACAAAGCAATGCAACTGCAGTCGCACAAACGGAGATTCACTCCCAATTTTCGCATAATCATCTGGTTACGCTGCATCCTTGAATGTGAGTAGTATGTTGGACAATTGCCCTCGCTAGATATGCTAGATGGAGCACAACGTTTCGACCAGTCGCTGCTCCGGTCTTCGTCAGATGTTTTTCCCCATAAATCGCTGGTATTAGTCAACATTTCTGAGGTGTATATGTCTGAGCCTTGTGGCGCTGGTGGGATTCGAATCGCTGTCTCTGGATCGGAAATCCTACGTCTTGCCAGCTGCACTACTAGGAACACCAAGTGTGTTATAGGTGCATATTGTCAGTTCATTTGTTTGTTTGTTTTTTCGGAGCACTGGTAGCCGTATCTAACTGATGCGGCTGTCACTGGCTCGCTGATGTCGTCAGTATCAGTGTGCTTAGAAGCGGCACACGCAGAACACTCACTCCATCAGCAGGTCAAGCATAGCCACATCAGCCCGGTATGGCTGCCAATGCTCCGGAAAATCACCAGGAGACCTGAATAATATACACTTCTATCATGATATTTCTTGTGCTGAACAGCGCAGTTTGTACCATGTCTGGTTCTTGACACAGAGAACGAGTTGGAATGAGAGGACCTGAGAACCGGTGCCAGAGGGCTACGACATATACGACTCAGCAGAGATGCTGACCAATCCGCTCCCTTCGAAAGACTGAACACTTGTCGGTGGCCTGGGAAGTTGTTGGTTAATACGCTGTTCTTCTAACACAGTTGATGGGAACAGTGGTCTGATTGTTATGCTCATCGCCTGCTTTAAAAGATTGTCCCTAACACTCAGACAAACCATGTTTCATTCACCATCAAATATCGAGCTTTATAAAACGTTGAATCCAACGCTAACCTAATTTGATGTGCGCTTCAATATTTTGTCACGAAAATATGTTGACCATCCAACATAATCAGTCGTCCATTCCCTCAAGCCTGTTCGATCCCTGATGACAGTTGGGAACCACTTGAATGTCCCTTGGCCAGTGATTTGCAGTCTGTCTGTGCAGACAGTGCCTGCCTTTGACAAGTCCGCTCCAACAAGTTCCCACAAACGATGTTGACGAATCCTAACAGCCACAAGTTACTAGAAGTTGCATTGCTTCATTTGGTGCAAGTTGGTACAAGTAACAGCTACCGCATTAGAAGCAGGTCCCATAAGGGAAGAATAGATCGCTAAACTTTAAGTTAACTTGAAATTAAGTACAGGCATTTCGCATTAATGCCAATAATTAACCATGCGTCGACGTAATTGCTGGGGGTGAACAATCTTCCGAGCAACCATTACCCACGGCTATACAACTTATGGTAGAGTCATCCGGAGTATTAGGTGTTGACTTTGGATTGGCTTTGGATACTTTGTTTGCGATCTCCTGATTCATGACCTTTTTTCTGGCACTGTGTGCAGCTGCGACTTGATGGTGCGGTAGGTGGCGCTGGCTGGAGAGTCAGCGCTGCGGGATACCGTCCGCCGTCCGCCGAGTCCCAGGTTTCCGGTGTTGTGTTTGATGTTGCGGTAGGTGGCGCCGGCTGGAGAGTCAGCGCTGCGGGATACCGTCCGCCGTCCGCCGAGTCCCAGGTTTCCGGTGTTGTGTTTGATGTTGCGGTAGGTGGCGCCGGCTTGGGAGTCAGCGCTGCGGGATACCGTCCGCCGTCCTTGGAGTCCCAGGTTTCCCGTGTTGTGTTTGATGTTGCGGTAGGTGGCGCTGGCTGGAGAGTCAGCGCCGCGGGGTACCGTCCGCCGTCCTTGGAGTCCCAGGTTTCCCGTGTTGTGTTTGATGTTGCGGTAGGTGGCGCCGACTGGAGAGTCAGCGCTGCGGGATACCGTCCGCCGTCCGCCGAGTCCCAGGTTTCCCGTGTTGTGTTTGATGTTGCGGTAGGTGGCGCTGGCTGGAGAGTCAGCGCCGCGGGGTACCGTCCGCCGTCCTTGGAGTCCCAGGTTTCCCGTGTTGTGTTTGATGTTGCGGTAGGTGGCGCCGGCTGGAGAGTCAGCGCTGCGGGATACCGTCCGCCGTCCGCCGAGTCCCAGGTTTCCGGTGTTGTGTTTGATGTTGCGGTAGGTGGCGCTGGCTGGAGAGTCAGCGCCGCGGGGTACCGTCCGCCGTCCTTGGAGTCCCAGGTTTCCCGTGTTGTGTTTGATGTTGCGGTAGGTGGCGCCGGCTGGAGAGTCAGCGCTGCGGGATACCGTCCGCCGTCCGCCGAGTCCCAGGTTTCCGGTGTTGTGTTTGATGTTGCGGTAGGTGGCGCTGGCTGGAGGGTCAGCGCTGCGGGATACCGTCCGCCGTCCGCCGAGTCCCAGGTTTCCGGTGTTGTGTTTGATGTTGCGGTAGGTGGCGCTGGCTGGAGAGTCAGCGCCGCGGGGTACCGTCCGCCGTCCTTGGAGTCCCAGGTTTCCCGTGTTGTGTTTGATGTTGCGGTAGGTGGCGCCGGCTGGAGAGTCAGCGCTGCGGGATACCGTCCGCCGTCCGCCGAGTCCCAGGTTTCCGGTGTTGTGTTTGATGTTGCGGTAGGTGGCGCTGGCTGGAGAGTCAGCGCCGCGGGGTACCGTCCGCCGTCCTTGGAGTCCCAGGTTTCCCGTGTTGTGTTTGATGTTGCGGTAGGTGGCGCCGGCTGGAGAGTCAGCGCTGCGGGATACCGTCCGCCGTCCGCCGAGTCCCAGGTTTCCGGTGTTGTGTTTGATGTTGCGGTAGGTGGCGCTGGCTGGAGGGTCAGCGCTGCGGGATACCGTCCGCCGTCCGCCGTGTCCCAGGTTTCCGGTGTTGTGTTTGATGTTGCGGTAGGTGGCGCTGGCTGGAGGGTCAGCGCCGCGGGGTACCGTCCGCTGTCCGCCGAGTCCCAGGTTTCCGGTGTTGCGGACGCCATTGCCGCAAGCAAAGTTTAGATTTGGCCCTAAGTATATTACACAACCGAGGATGCATATCAAAGATGCGTAATCATAACACTGGGATTATAATTTTCCATTTATGTACTCTAAGCCATGAGA
Source organism: Ashinkailepas kermadecensis (assembly GCA_034440615.1). Lineage (NCBI taxonomy): Eukaryota > Metazoa > Arthropoda > Thecostraca > Neolepadidae > Ashinkailepas > Ashinkailepas kermadecensis. The sequence goes on along the minus strand of JAOTOM010004291.1, from coordinate 100,208 downwards.
GATGCTTCAGTCACTTAGTTCCCTGAAGTTTTGGTAGTACTGTGTATTTACTGTATCTCGCATTATTATAGCAGTTATAACTGCTGCAGGTGTCCCTTGATAATTGGTATATCTGCTTGCAAAGTTCATGCAACTGCAACTGTTCACTGCTGGATCTTTCCCACTAGTCACTGCTGGATCTGCCCCACTAGTCACTGCTGGATCTTTCCCACTAGTCACTGCTGGATCTTTCCCACTAGTCACTGCTGGATCTTTCCACTAGTCACTGCTGGATCTTTCCCACTAGTCACTGCTGGATCTTTCTCAAAGGGAGTGGCGATGGAAGGCGGTGATGGCAAAATGCATTGCCATCCCAATATTTCTAGTCAACGCCATAACTCTATGTTATATTTAAGCAGCATTGGGATGCGGGTGATCAGCTGGTCCTTCAAATGTGTGGAAAAGTAATACATTCATTAGCAATTTGGTTTAGTTTATCTATGAGATATCACCATAATTGACACCGTTTAGTGACACTCTTTTCGAAACACAGTTTTGGTTATGGTCTAAAATTGGCCGGTAATTTGTCCCCAGGAATCCAGCTCATTTACACCAAACAGGAGGTTATCGATCGAACAGGAGGTTATCGATCAAACAGGAGGTTATCGATCGAACAGCCGCCTCATTCACTAAACGCTTCTCGTTGGCTGCCAGAGCGATGAAAGGCACAAGGAGCTACCACTCGTTCAGGCCGAGAAACTCGGCGAGTGTAGCTGTCTACGAAAACCAGATGGTACTTACATCATGCGACATGTTAGTATGTTGTGTGGTTCAAGAACACACCTTCCTACTTGGAAAAACGTGAGAGAGAAAGTACGTGACAGTATAGTATGATGTCATCAAGTTAAGTTGGATCAAATAGGATTCAACATCCAATGTTTGATTATGCAAAACTGAATTCAGACCGTTCCAGCTATCCAGATCCTTCGCAGAATGGTAAGCAGAGAGGGCTGGATACCTCTCACAAAGCCAGGCGTGTCGAAGTCCTTATTTGCAAGACATGTTTTCAGACTGAATAGAGAAAATGACAAATTTACATAAGCATAGTAGCAAACCATATGTGAGGATTCCAAACCTCCCGACCTACCCGGGATCTCCAGCCATATAAGCAGCTGAGCTTAACGTGGCGAGCCGTCTCTCCGACGTGATCGGCCGGGCGCCTCTGCCCGATCGCCGCCGCGCCGCGCGGGGGAGGGGACATATTTTTAGGCGTGCCGGACCGTATAGGTCATTTGCGCCGCCTTTAAAGCGAGTACGTTACATGTCTGTCATTATCACGCGCACTGAAGAGGGGGGGGGGGGGGAAATCCGCCCACCCATCCGATGTTTCGTAAATAACTCTCGATTGTGCCGGTCGATATACGCCATTTTGCGTGTACCTGCTTAGAAATGTAAGGCGCGTTGATTAAAATAAGAAAAACGAAAATCGGGCGAAAAATATTCGAGTTAGATGCCGCCAAAGTCAAAGCATTTCGTAGCGTCAGACCACAAAAATCGGCGCTGAAGTGCTTCCCGTATATCGACGAAAGAGAAGTGTTCATGGCAATACTAGAGACTTGTCTAATGTATATTGTTATGCTACATTCTTTCAAGATCATGCTACGTCACCGAGGTCAACTCAGGTCAAGTTCATGGCAGGTCAATGGAACCTAACTTGTTCAACTGGAAGGTTGTCATAAACGCAAATGACGGTCATGCGATTCAAGTCATTTTGCATGTTACTCCCGACTAAAAACTTTTGTTTTTGTCATTGTGAACCTAAGCGTTTCCATACTTCATTCATGTACTTCAGCCCTTTCTTCATGAAGCCGATTGCGCCGGGCCGCCCGCCGGTCCGGCGGGCGGCTCGATTCCGGTAACTGGAACCGGTAACTGACCCGATAAAGTGCTGATATATAGGTGACCTGAGATCAAATGTCGGATTTATCATCTGTATTGCATCATTAGTTATGTCCACAACATCACTGATGCCTATTTTGGAGCATTTAAACACAATCACAGCTATCCATAACCATGTCAAACCAAGCCACGCAAAACAAGCCAAATATGACATGTGGCCACATTTGACCTTGCAGATATTGACCTAAGATCATAAGATTTGCACACAATAGAGTACACCACCATACCCATCTACCCTTAAAATTTCGTTACTCTAGTTATAATAGGAGCCGAGATCTTAGGGGTGGGGCGAAATCCGCCCCACCCCTCCGCCACTCCAGTGCGCGTAATTTTCAGAGGCCCTCCAGAGCGCCGCGTGTTAAAGCGAGTGCTCGCAACCAAAGCGCAGGCGAGTGTACATTGACGTAAAGGGAGTTTTACGTTATAGCTTGTGCGATGTTTTAGGTGCTGTAGGCTCGGCGGTGGACATCCCCCTGATGTATAAATGGTTTTAGTTTTGCTTAACTTCTCCGCAGGATAATTTGTAGTTGGGGTGGGAGTGGGGGTGTTTTGAGAGTGACGAGAAGTTGATTTTGCCAGTGTGCTGTCTTTAGCCTACTTTTATCGAAGAATACCGAGGGATCTTTACCATGCGAACAGGCAAGTAATTGTCCACACCGCCTATCACGCCGGCCACCGCATGCTAGTTGTTATTAGCTGGTTAGTCTAAACATGCCTGCAGGGTTGTCAGTTGGGTTAGTGCGATGTTTTGCAATTCGGCTCATCTACATCTGCTGTACCTCTGATTAGCCGTTTTACGTTATGAGTTGCAAGGTAAATCGGCTCATCTATGTCCGATGGCTCCTCTGGATAGTCGTTTTACGTTATGCTATATTTCCTTTTGTTTTTCTAACTCAAGTCGGCTCATCTACGTCAGACGGCACCGTTAGGTAACCATTTATTTCTAAATGGAAAACAAATCGGCTCATGTTCATCCGACGTCATTCGGGGATGGCTCATTACGTATTTCCTTATGAGTGTTTCACGGGCATGCATTTCGTGTTGAAGTGCGTGTTGGTGGTGTGATGTCTACAATGCTCCTGCTAGTTTTGTGACGTACATATATTCAAGTAGCAATTGAAGAAGTTCTGGGTGTTTGTCACCGGGAAGCGATGGAAGTGACAGGGTGATGGCAGAATACCTCAAGTGGTAGACTTTGAGAGTTAATGCTACTACAGTCTAGCAGGATGTGGTCTATGCTTAGTGTTGTATAATGGTCACCCTCCAGTTGAGGTTGTGTTAGTTTTGTGCGACCAGTTCTAAGGGTAGTGAGTGAGGCCATTCTTTTTGTCGGTGATATTTATTTGATGTGTTCTATGTGCCTACCGTTGGTTTGACATCATGGGCGTGGTTGGATTTGTGTTGTGTTGAGCTGTGTTGCGTCCATGTGGTCTGGTGATGTTGGTGAATGTGGTGTTGTAGGAGTGCTTTGCAATCGTCCACCGAATATTCCATACTGGGTGTTCAATGCGTTCCATGCCAAGGCTTGCTTTGCGAGCCGGTCTGCTTCTTCGTTACCTGGGATGTTGGCGTGGCATGGTATCCAGAGAAAGGAAAAGTTCATGTTTACGTTATGGGCCACGATTTGTTGGATTCTGTCAATGACTTGATGTGGACAGTGTTGCTAATTGACTGAAGGACGGATTGGGGTCAGAGCAAATTACTACGTCTGAAGCTTTACGTCTCATGAGAATGGAGAGAGCGGGAAGAATGGCCATTCTGCCCGCTCAGCGCAGCAGACGGAGTAGCCTGCCTTCAGCGAAGTAGACGGAGAGGTTATCCGGGAGACGCTTGGAAAGCCTACGGCCTGGTCCAGTAATGCCGATGCCTATCTTGTACTCGTGTTTCGACCCATCAGTGAAAGTGAGTGTTTTATGATTGTTGTCATCGACGAACTTGTGAAAGATGCCAAGAAGTTCCGCTGATGTGATAGTCAATTTCTTTTCCGGGAACAAGTACTCGACCTTTGGTTGACTGAGTGTTCGGAATGGCCTAGTGGGCGCAGAGGTGCACAAACCTGCCAACTCGCCTACCAGCGTAAGTGACAGATATTGGCTGAAATTGTGCCGTTGTCGTGACAGATAATCATTATTCGAAGAATGAAAAGTATTCACCACCTAAAGAATATATATCACTTCAGGAAAGACATTTGAACGTAAAAATATTTTTTTTGTACAGTTTATTTTTGGTTATTTCACAAACTATTCGCTTATATTTCGGTAAGTTATCACTGCAATTTCGTAACCGGACATTTGGCAGCGCAAACTCTTTTGGGACAGATCCCGATGCATAATATCGGCTGCACGCAGCCAGCTCCATTAGGCTGAACCATGGCGCAGCAGGCTGTCACAGATACGCCGTGAAAGTTGATAGGGTTCGATTGCGGCGCAGTTCCCAAACGTTTGTATGGGAAATGTGACAGATTTACTGGTTTCAATGCTTGTACGTGACATACTTGACGTTTTGTACACCTCTGAGGGGCGGTCGAGCTGCAGTGGTTGGCATTGTGAGGTTAAGATCTGATAGATCCGTGGCAATTTGAACAATATATGGTGGAAGTTTGCGCTCAAATCGCTTTTGTCGTATCTGTCAGGCGTAAAGCAGCGCTGTGCCGGATGATTTTAATTTATTTTATTTCAATGTGGTAGCGGCACAGCTGTCGTGTCCTCCTGAAATGTAGTGGAGGCGTGTTTGAGTCCACTAGAAGACTGGCTATCGATGTGGCGCTGATGACTCCTGTGGCTGCTCTTATGCAGTTGTTTTGTATGATTAAAGTTTGGCTCTGGCTTTCTGAAATGGTGGCAAAGATGATGCTGTTGTAATTTATGATGGGTCGTATGATTGATGTGTAGAGTCGTAGTATTGTTTTCTTGTTTCCGCCCCAGTCTGTGCCTGCAAGTGCACGGGCTACGCTAACGCGCTTCCCACATCGCTTCGAGATGGAGGCAGTGTGTGTGTTGAAACTACGTTTTTCGTTTAAATGTACTCCTAAGAATTTGAAAACTTTCACGTGTTCGATGGCTTCGCCATCAATATTAAGTAGTGTTGTGGGTGTGGGGCGGAGACGACTATATGTGACAGTGTCAGATTTTTCTGCTGACAGGGTGAAGCCTCACGTTTTCCACCACTTTGTAATGAGGTCTAGACCTGCTTGAATGGTTTTTCAGCTTTTAAGAAGCATTTTGATGCTGTCTAAATTGCTCTGTCGTCCGCGAAAAGTGGGTATTGAAGTGAAGTGTTTGTGTGATCAGCAAGTATGTCGTTGATCATGATGATGAAGAGGCTCGGTGAGAGTACGCTCCCCTGTGCCAGACCCTACTTCTGAGGTGTGGTGTTTGATGTGACACTGCTGCATCGGACCTTGAGGGTCTTGTCTCTGTCGAAGTTGAGAATGGAGTGCGTCATGTGTCCGCGTAGGCCTATTGTGTGGAGTTCGTGTGTCAATGTGGACTTGTGTACCCAGTCGAATGCGGCAGTGATGTCTATGTAGGCAGCTATTGTGCGTTTGATGCGTAGACTGCATTTGATGTCGTGTACTCGTTCAATGAGATTGTTTGTAGTTAATTTTTGACGCTGGAAGACGTACTGAAATTCGTCGAGCAGTTCGTTGTGTTCCAGACAATGTCTCAATCGTGTGTTGCCCGTGCGCTCGACCAGCTTACTAACGCGTTAACACTCGCACGTCCGGCGGTCCGCGCCAACTTCGCATGTCCGGGGGGGGGGCAGATGTCTGCCCCCCCTAAGATCTCGAGAACTATGCTAGGTAGGGACAAACGGAAAACGGCTTTGGATAGCTGGTGACAAGCTGTATCGCAAGTATTTCGGTCATTTTCTCGCTCAGGTCAATATTTAGGCCACTGGGTCATCATATGTCAAATTCGACCAGATCGGGTGGGACCCTCAGATATTGGCACATATCTCAGGACCTGTAACAGATAGAAACAAACTGCAAATGCTATTCGACAGCCCTTGAAATGTGCTATCGACATACGCTGTGTAATTTAAGGTCAGGTCAACAGATGGGTCACCGAAACAATGACATCAGGTCAAGGTCATGGGGTAGAGTAGGGAGGTCATGTAATATATCAATCGACACGTCTTGGCGATACAAGCACAATGACGGTAATTTCAGCCTTCTAGCTCAATGCATTGCGATATAATGCGCAGAAATGTGCTAGTGATTTCAGGTGACCTCTGCTGACCTTGGTGGGGCCACTGAGCAAAAATGTCAGCGATAGCATTGCGAATAGCTTCCAACTACACGCCATAACGGTTGGAGGTCATTCCGAGAGCAAATATGTAACCAGGAAACATTTGTATATTTTTCCATAGGCCTATAATGGTTAAGCCATGGCCACGACCTGACCTCAGGTCAACGCTACGAAAAAACCGTGATACACATATTATAGACCCTGATAAGATCATGACGTGATATAAGTTTGAAATAAATCGCCCAATTATTTCGGGAGTGATGCCACCTAGAACTCGGAGGGACGTTAGGTCACTTCGCCTGACCTGGTGACCTGACTTGAGATGACCCAGGATCAAACATTTCTGAGGATATGCAGAAAAGACCACTGAACAGCCATGCGAGGTTTGGCCTTGCTAACCCGATTAGTATGGCGGCAATGTAGGAAAAACTGCAGGGGGGGGTTGATATCCGCCCCCCCCCCCGGACGTGCGCGGGTTAAGTAAGTGATATGGGCCAATAAGCTTTTGGCGAGGAGTGATTTTTGTGTGGCTCTGGCAATAGGATTACTACGCTTTCCCACCAGGAGGCGGGAAATGTGTCGCTTTGGTACAAATCATTAATGGCCACTAGTAGGTACTTTATATAACTTTTGCTACCATGTTTAAAATAGCTGGTAATGGATGTCGTCCGGCCCAACCGACGTGTTTCGACACTTGATGAGTACAAGGTATTCGTGCATAGTGAATGAATGGTTGTAGACTTCGGTTGCTAGAGCTAAAATTTCCTTCGGTGGCAAGGGCTTCTAGAGCGCTTACTATAGTTGTGGCGTATGTGTTGCTGTCACAAACGCTATTGTAGTGAAGTTTAAAGTGGTCTACGACTTGTTGTGGGTCAGTAATGTGCCGTCTTTTTACGGTCAGCTGAGGAAAGGACCCTGACTGTAGGCGTTTCAAGTTGAAACGCTTCATCAGGTCCCAGATTCTGCCAGTTTGGGGTGAACCTATTGAGCTGTAGTTTGAATTGGATTGCAATATAGGTAAAAATGTTTGTAGTGGAAGAAAACAATAAATCATGAATATATAAATATAAAATACATAATAACGAAGATAAATATTTGTGAACGAAATAATTAAATATAGTTATAGTATATACAAATATTATTTTATTTAAGGACAATTATATATATTTATAAATATATATATATATTTATATATATATATATATATATATATATATATATATATATATATATATATATATATATATCATATAAAGTTAATGATACAAAATGTATTGAATAAATTGAAGTGTAGAAAAAAGTATACGCATTTTTCCTAGGTTGATTACTTTTTGGGACTGAGTTTCGTGCTGCTGAGTTGATGGCCCTGAGGATTGTCTCAATTTTGCTGGTCTCTTTGCTAGTGTCTGAAGTTGCTAGGGTGAGGTCCACCTGATCCTCGAATTTCGCCCAGGCCGATCTTTTCAAGTTCAAATATGGTCTAAATAACATAGTGTGGTGGATAGCATCCGTGCTGAGCCTAATCGTAATCGGGTAATGGTCGCTCAGCCCGGGAACGTCCGAAACTCATCAGTCAAATAGTGAGCTTAATCGTTGGGAGCAGCACGCCAAGTCAATGCAACTGTCCGATCCCCCTAAGGTCGGGTTATAGTGGATGGCGATCGCAGTGTTAAGAAGTACTAAGTTGTGATTCGAGATAAACTGGTGAATTTCGCGTCTGGTCGCTTCCCCAGGAGGGGTCTTTTGTCTAGCATTAAAGTCTCCTATAATGAGAACTGGTGGAGAAGCCTGAAGCAGCAAGTCGATCAGCTCCTGTGGTGCGGGGGTTGAAGCTGACGGTGAAATGCATAGAGATGACTGTGGTTTGGCAATGGGCAATTTTGAGGCGGACTGCTACGCAGTTCAGGGGAGTATTTAATGTTACTCGACGATGAGGTATGCTGTTTGCGTTAGGTATGGCTGCGTCCCATGTATGATGTGGACCGTTTACGTTATCGACATGCCAAGGGTAACCTGACATTTTGTTCAATATGGAGTGAAAGTTACCAAAGTCAGTTTCTTGGAGCGCAGCTAGTAACGGCTTTTATTGCGGGAATTCCGCTTTGACTTTTATGAACATTTTGTATTTTCTTTAATTTCATTTTTTTTATCCGAGTTCCTGCTGGGATGGCTTCATGAACCAGGGTACTATTGCTAAGCAGAGCTTGTTGCGTGAACCCTGGCTCCACCACCCGATCCATGAATTCCAGTTCAACGGCATAATTTTGACCGAAAGTTTAACGTGCCGTCAATGCAAACTTGCCTGGAAGGTCACCGATGTTCCACTGCAGAACAAGTCCCATTGCCGAAAGCGCTTTGTGACTGGTGGGGCTCCTATACTGGGGTGGTGTTGATGTTGTGTCAGGGAGAAAGGTTGAACCGATGGACAGAGAGAGGGTTTGGAGGTGACCCAGGCAGGGATGGTAGCCTGGATTTGGACGCATGGGTTCTGGGAGGTGATTGGGTGGCGTGGCGGCGGGATTTGCGCTTGGGAAATGCGGAAGGTTCGGACGGGAGTCGTTGGTCTTGGGGTTTGGGCTCGACAGGCTTGGCAGGAGTGGTGGGTTCGGTCTGAGTTGGTTCAGTTCGGCCTCAGACGAGGTTTTGGGGTGGTTTTCGGTGGGTGTGCAGGAGGTGGTGGGCAGGTCGGTCTGGCAGGACATGGTGGCCGTGGACTTGTGAGAGGTATGGGTGGAGGCTGGGATGGCCGTGGGCTTGTTGAAGGTTTGTGTGGATGCTTTGGTGGCCTTGGGTCTCGGTCTTGGTTTGGGCCGGTCGGATGGGCGTAGCAGGGGTCGAGACCCGGTGGAGGGAGTGGTAGGAAAGCACCAGGGCGGCGGGGAGGGCCTGGCCGGTTAGAGGCGGTGTAGCGAATGGATACGGCCAGGTCCCGTGGGGGGGGGCGGTGAGGGATGGGATTGAGACCGGGTATGGGTCTGAGGGGTGTTGGGGGTGGGATGGTGCGGCGTGGATGTGGGAGGCCGTGCCCGAGGTGGGATGGTGGTGGGCGTAGGTCGGGTCTGAGTTGGGGTGGGAGGGGGCCCGGTCCGCGGTTGGGTGGGGTGGGAGGCCGAGTCCGCGGTGGAGGGGGTTTGGGAGGAGGCAAGGTTCGTGGTTGGGGGATGTGGGAGAAAGCCGGGTTTGTGGTGGAGTGGATTTGTGATGAGACCGTGTCCGGCGATGTGGTGGTGGGCGGTGGAGTCGAGGATCGGTGGGGAAATGGAGGCGAGGGTCAGAGGGACGATGGAGGCGAGGATCAGTGGTGCGTTGAGGAGGGAGGTGTGCCGGACTCCGAGAGCAGGCTGTTGGTGGTATGGTGGTGTAGAAAGGTTTTTCACCCCCTCACTTATGGGGTAAACCTTCATTTTCGGTTCGTGGATAGTCTAGGGTACCTCAGCGTTGGACGATATTAAAACCCCGAGAGTAATCATTAAATGGCTCTGAGCTTTCATCTCGGAGCTCTGATCTCACATCTTGACACGCATCTCCAAAGCCCGCACTTGTATTGTGCTATTAGTCAGCGACCATGAAGATCAGTCATTAGTGACGCAGCGTGATATGGGCGTGAATAATATAGCTCCACCTTGACAGGCAGGTGCAACAACTTCTATCAGAGAATTACATCTCAACAGACGCAGCGACTCTCAGGCAGAGTCCAGGCTACCTTAGTACCGAAGGTGCGGGACAGGGCTGGCCAACCATCGGCCACCCTGCCCCACCGAGCTCCAACACACCACCACGCGTCTCGACGGCCAGTTCCCTTCTGTCCCTCTCGGCCCCGTCCGAGGTAACTCACAGTACGACACGTCACTGTTCACGTGACTTAGTCTACGTCACAACTGCGCCGCATGGCTAGGGCGTCGGCTCAGGTTAGAACCCTGTGAACTCTACCGCAAGCGGCCCGCTGTCTCTCCGACATCAGAGACAGACCATGTCAGCTCAGAATCGTCTCTGGTAACATCCAGAGATAGAACCTCGCGTGGGAACGGATGCTGAGACTGCACCTTCGGCAGCCTCGCTCGGCCTGGTGCCGCACACGTGAGCTGTTCAGACAGGATGTAGAGTCGTCTCGGTGGCTCAGTTATCGGCCGTAAGTCATAACATGCATTAAGACGCGTCCGGCCGGCCGTCGACAGTGGTGGCATGATTCACGCGTCACCCGGCGTTATACAGCGGCGCATTCTCGAATGAGTGCCGAACGGTATAGTTACATCTAACATTGTTGCAACCGCGCCAGTCGAACTGTGGGGAGGGGGCTGAATTTATGGGATTAAGACGCTCGAAAACCAACTTTGTTACAGTGGCGCAGGTGGGAGCTGGTGTTGGACTGGGTGTTGGTCTAGGTGTTAAGGAGAGCCCCGCTACGTAGCTGCGCCCGGTGGTACGTGCGGCGTGGGAGGGTGCGTCTGAGGAGGTAGCGATGTCAGTGGTGGAGGTGCGCTGTGAGTTTCCCCATTCCGACACACCTTCATCTCGTATGCCCAATTGGGGCAGCCGGGGTCGGTGGCTGGGTGCGGCCCTTTACAGGCTGCACATCTTTCGGATGATGTGCAATCGGATGCCGTGCAATCGGATGTGCAATCGGATGTGCAGTCGGTGACCGGCGCACTGGCTTCATAGTGATTCTGACGACTCGCAAGCGCGTTCGCCATGGCCGTAACGAAGACAGCTGCAACACCGTAGTGGTAGAGACACGTAGAGACGTACCTCGCATGCCTTGCCATGTTTGTGTACGTGTGATGGCAGCTGCAGTGAGTGTAAATGCTATAACTATGATGTGTGTTGATCGTGCCTCCGGTCCAATGTGATCTATCGTGGCTGTGGCGTCAAGCAGTGTGGCGATGCTGTCGAGCGGTACGTTATCCAGCTCTGGGGCGCAAATGTAGCACCGGCTGGTGTTCAGTGTGCGATGTAACGTCAATGAGCAGCGCCTGTTGTTGAAAGTGTGTGTCGATAAGTGTTTGTGTGCCACCTCTGCTCTGTGTCTGAACAATGATGTGGGTGGTGTGCCTGTTGATGGTGACGTGTAGTGATTGGAGAATGCGGCAGAGTGTCTGCGCGAGAGTGGGGGACGACTCTCGTGTGATGTGCTTTCGTTCGGTGTGGGTGCCTACCAGGGAGGTAGGCACGGTGTAGGTGCCTACCAGGGAGGCACCTTTTGTGGTGCGGGCGATGGCGCCGGCGTGGGTGTCATGGTGTGTCAGGGTCAGTCCCGCCCCACCCGCAAAGTGTCCCTCCTTACTTAAAAAAATACCCGGATTTGTTGCACCCGTGGTCCGAGCTTTCGCCATCTGGTCCCGGCCCCGTCCGCAATGGCCCAGAGCAGTAGGCTCGTCACCGTTATGTTTATTCGGGGTGGGGGTAAAGGTTAGTTGGGAGACAGAGATAAGTTGGGATTTGGTGTGGGTGATTTTCCGCTTAGAGTCGCGGGAGTGCTCGTCTAGGGTGCCTGGAGCTCTTGCGAGTCTTCTCCGTTTCTGCCGCTACAGGTTTGTCTTCTCTGTCAAACCTTGGACCTTCCTGGATCTCTTTGAGTGCCCATGTCTATTTCTCATCACATCCTTGTTCTTGCATTGGCGTTGCGACTTGTATTCGGCATTTTTCCCTTCATGTACCTGCTAATTACTATTTTTGCAAGCCGTTTTTAACGTCGTTAATGTCCATATGATTCGGACACTAACACATCCGCATATGATTGTTTTTGTATATAGATGACAGTAACCGACATTTGATTTCAGTTGAGTTCATGACATAAATTAACGATCTCCCGAACATGTCCGGATACTTAGTCATTGATCATTAAATCGTCGGTATTTCAAACATTGAGCATATGGTATCACTCTTTGGGCATGGATATGCAAGGTGAACAAAAGAGGAACACCCGGTTTATATAATATGCATCCAAATCCTAGGCCATGCAGCGCCACCTACCTCTCACGCCAATGCATCAGCCTGTCATTGCAATGGTAGGCGGCTGGTGCACACAAAAATTATGCTATTAGTGAGATTCGAACTGAGCATTACTGTCCAGCCTGACAAGGCCAGACTACGTGCCGCTCAGTAGGCGCTGCGGTCTGCGGTGGAGATTGTACGATTCAGGTGTTATCGCATCGTCGACTGGCTGCCATTGCAGTGGCGGTGAACTTTGGCTGGCACTTGTAGCTACACTTTCTTTTGATTAACTGCTGGAGGCCACCATTTCTAGCCTCTAATATTGCGATCAGAAGCTTCGAAGTGACGTGAATCGAAGAAGTTTGGCGTCCAAGCAATTTGGACCTGTCCGGACACGGCCAATTTCTTGCTTTGAGCTCTGGGCGATAATGCTATTTGAAAAAGAGGAAGGCTTTCACCGGTTGGAAGGCTGCTCTGTCGGCGACGAGTGCAAGCAGAAAGTTCCGCCGCTATTGTGCAATGTTTGCTGCGCCTCGCCCTGTGCGGAGTATGGATTATATGGAGTAGAGCTCTAAACACAGCACAGTGTGTTGCTGCATCGGCGTCCTGATCAAACGTATGTCGCGTCTGCTTTGTTTCCATACAGGCGTCAATATTGCGTGTGGTGATAGTGGTGCCTCCGAATGCCGCAACATGAAATACATTGTGAGACCGCTCTGCCTGTTTAATGCATTTTGTGTTAACTACGCTATGAAATTGATGTAGGATGTCTTATTTTACTGTCTTATTCTACTGTAACTGTCTTACTTTTTTCAACATTAAGGTGATAATATTTATTACAATGCCAGACTTTTCAGTGTCATACCTTCTTCAAGGGCAAGCGCCCCATCTACTAGGCGCGGAAGCCTAAGTCTAAGCCTAAGTAATGACGACGAGACTTAGGCTTCCGCGCCGAGTAGATAGCATATTGGCCACTTTTGGGGAAGATGGGAGAACTGGCTCCGGGAAGAATCAGGACGGGACGATTGTTCCCATAACGCTGTGCAGCGAAACTTTTTTGGCGATTCTGAGTAAGAACACTCCGTGAATATCGCTGTGAGAACTTCCTATTCATCATGTGGCATGGACGGCATATGAAGGTGATATCTAAAAAATGCGTTTGTTTTTAGTTGACCAACTAGTTTTGACGTTCTCTTTTTGCGTTGATTTTGCAGACCCTGACAAAATCTGTCCCTCCCACTTCTTTAAAGTATCGAGTATTTGTGTTCAACCGCAATGCTATTCCCATTCAACTCACATGGCCGCCTGGGGAGAAGTGGGACAAGCTGTCCCAGTTTTCGCTGCCCCGCCTGTTCGTCCTCTACCCATTGTTTTGTGGCAAGATAACTTTTTCGCACGTTGGTACTTCGAACTGGAATTTGTGTTGATAATTGTCCTCTGTAGGTGTTCGATTTGTTCACTCTAGCAATTATGGAGCAGTATGTCCATGCATGAGCGCGTGAGCAGTAATGCAGACGATATATGAGTAGTTATGTGCCCCAATAGATCACCCGCCATTGAATTGCACGTGAGGTTGGTTACACTGATAACATTTTGCAAAGTTAAAAACTGGTTGCGTTTCCTTTTCCCAATGACTAGCGAAGTTACTGGGCGCAACACAGCTGAAGCAGCTGGTACGCTCAACTATCCCAATTACACACACGGGATGAACATATAGGAACATTGCTGAATTTTGTTTTTAATTGATGGCCGGTGTGATGATTATAATGTATATCGTCAGTATCGACACCTGGTAATGTGTATATATATATATATATATATATATATATATATATATATATATATATATATATATCCCATTGCAAGAACACTGCTTACACATATACATTGCTTTGGGCCTTTTTTGTTAAATATTTGTGTTTTGTTGTTTTTTTTTCACTGGTTTTTATCTTTTATTTTCTTCTGGTCTGGTTTTCTTCTTTTGTTTTGCTTTGTTTTGCTTTGTTTTCTTTTTTTCTTTTTTAAAATATATTTTACACATCATGGGTAGAGTAGGGAGATACAAGGTGAAGGGAGTTGTTAGGATGGTGTTCAGTGTCGAGAGGTTTTGGCGCGGGTGTGTGGTTTGTTGTTGGTAGAGGTGGTGTTTGGTTTGCTGTTTGCTCGTGTTGCAGGTGCGTGGGTAGTGGCAGTGGTGTTGTCTGAACTGTTGTCGTCGTCTGAGTCTGTGAGTGTCTCGAATTGGAAGCGTAGGTTTTTGCGTACTGCGTGGTGTGTTAGTGATGGTTCTGATGGGCCTGGTACTGGTGATGGTTTGCGTGTTCCGCGATGTGGTACTGGGGGTGGTGCCTGTGTTGAGCGGGTGGGTGAATAGTGTCGAGGTTTCTTTTGTTTTGGTGCTTGTGTGGTATTTTGTGCTTTGGGTTGCGGTCTGATTATGATTGCTGGGTCTGTCTGTGTTGCTTTGGTAGGTGGTGTAGTCGCATGAGATGTTTGTGTGTGTGTAGATTGCGTGGACGCCTTGTGGTATTGTGTGGGCTGCGTCGGCTGCTAGTCGTTGACCCACGACCTCGCCCGCGGCAGTGCCCAGCCCTCTAGGTGGACAAGACGGAGAATCTCTTTCTCCCTTGTCCACCGACGGCAGGCCCTGTCCCTGGAGGTGTGGTCTCCGCCGCAACCGACGCAGCGTAGTGTGCTGCTGGTGCATGTGTTTGTGTCGTGACGTATATATATATATATATATATATATATATATATATATATATATATATATATATATATATATATATATATATATATATATATATATATATATATATATATATATATATATATATATATATATATATATATATATATATATATATATATATATATATATATATATATATGTATATATATATGTGTATATATATATATATATATATATATATATATATATATATATATATATATATATATATATATATATATATATATATATATATATATATATATATATATATATATATATATACATATATATATATATATATATATATATATATATGCGCCAATGAATGCATGTTCTTATCTCTTGTTTTTTTCGCTTCCCCGGTCGATCAACGGTATTGTGCGCCTTTGCATAATTCATAGCTAACTCTAAATTTCAGACAAGCAACCAATCAGTCGGAGAAGCGCATAATATTATGGGGAAACTATTTCCAATGAGAGGGCCCGCTGATGGTCCAGGCGCGTTCATCAAAGGAGTGCTCGATCTGGATTCGGCACGTATGTGAACAGCCGCAGCATGGGAATGTGAATTGTTTTGTGGAAGGCTGCAGTTCCGTGCTATTTTGAGTTACGGTCGTAGTTCTCGGCGAGCGGAACGGCGAGCGGAATTCCCCAGTTAACATGGTCTTTCAACAACGGCATTCAGCAATGCAAGTTATCAAATAGTAAATTGTAAAGGATACTTTGTTTGATTGTTTAGTTTCAATGATGAGTGCATTTAACGGGTTGGTTTGATATAGCGAACAGCCGTGTCTGCCTCCCACGCCAACTCCAACTCCTACTCCAAATGTTGTGTACAGTTTTTCATACCTACTTTACCAAATATTTGAGTACGAAGCACACATATTTTCTGTTATCTACATGTGCTAGGGCTGAGGGGAGGAATGAAGATGACCGAGGCCCGTGGCAGCCAAGCCAGACTGCTGCCCTTGACCCTGCATAGACCGAGCTCATTTAGGCAGCTTTCCGATTATATGGGGGAGGGGTCGCATTCTCTCGTTATGTCTCTAGCTGAGATACAGCGACAAGACCATGCTTCCGTCTGTTGCATTTCGCGAAACCGATCCAATGTTATTAGGTGTTTATGCTTTCAGTCAACCATTGACCCGCCAGGACAGGTCAGAGGTCAATATTTCTCGCAACATCGTATATTGGTAGCTTCAAGCGTGCTGTAGCCGAATATGTTTTAGTTAGAACCGTCAATTTGTTATCGCAGTGGAGCTCGCATTCGCACAGATAACTTCACCTCCATTTTACCTCGCATCGTGCATGGATCAACGGGCCAAGTCAGGCCAGGCCCTTGTGAGCTGCATGAAGTGGGATGCAAAATTGTTTGGAATACGTGACACGTATTGTTTTACTTGTTCGGGGTACAAATGGTATCTGAATTCCAAATAATGGTCGTAAAATGTCAAAAGTTTTGCTGGAAATGGTCATCCGAGGGAAATCGAGGTCAATGACTTCGCTTGGCGTTGAAAAGGTCACCAGTGAGATAGAGTGGTCTGGGAGCATTTATGCTCATGCGATATTTGAGTAGAACCGCAGTAAGCTAGGAAAAACTATGGTTTCAGTAATACGAGGTGCACTAGACAAGTCTCCAGAATGGATGTCATGGCCTGGTGACCTGACTTGAACTGACCTGATCACAAAAAGATACAAGAGGATCCGCAAAGGTATGCGTCATCAGTCGCGCCAAACGGCGGCGTGCTGCCGCACATCGTATTCGTCATTTTATGGGAAGCCGCCCGGGGTAGCATGCAGCTCCCCATATAGCGATGGTTTCTTGTTTTTGCTTTCAATGTCCTGCCAGGGACCTATGGATCATGCGATTGTCAAAGGAAGCCAGAGAAGAACAAGTAAAGTTGTTGCTGTACTGAAGAGCGATATTCAGACTGAGTGGACCTTCATAGTCAAGATCGAGGAAAGTAACAGTCCTCCCGTGCACCAACAGTTTTACCGGTGTGCAACCAACTTGGGTGTCAGTCTCAATGCTTGCTTCATGGCGTTGGCCAGTCGTTAAAACCTGAGGCTTTGAAAATGGACTTCAGCCCATTGGGACCATCACCATTGCTGTGCAGCTTACATTTGGCCGCGCCATGAGGCGTTGGCCAAATGTATATTTGTGGACTGTTTCTGGAGCGGCATCTCGCGTAATGTGTGGACTGTTTCTGGAGCGACATCTCGCGTAATGTGTGAACTGTTTCTGGAGCGACATCTCACGTAATGTGTGGACTGCTTCTGGAGCGGCAACTCGCTCGCGTAATTTTGTTTGCGTCTGACTATCTTTCAGTATTCCGAAATGTGGAGAGAGAAAATATCGTGAATCGCAAACTGCAAGGAAAGGAATATACCTGACATCCCATGCCACATTGCGAAAACGATACTGTTCAAGTCGAATATTTGGGAATTTGAACAATACTACTTCAGGAATCAGGTATACATCCAGCGTTGCACTCTGTCGCTGTCCTGGTCTTCCTTCGATAGTCCGGACAGAGTGTTGGTGTGAACGATGTGTTTTATTCGTGCAGACAAAATTGTAACCCAGCGTCCAAACAGGCCAAGTGTCCGTTGTCCATCACTACAAGATCCAGGTAGACCTCATATGGAAGCGGATCACTACAAGACCTCCGACACTCCAGGTAGACCTCATATGGAAGCGGATCGACCGGGTTGGACCAGTGTGATTCGTTCGCATTGCTCACTGCATCAACGGATCCGTCTATCTGCTATTGGATGGGGGAAGCCTTGCTTCTTTTACGACGCACGTAGCTGCATTGTACATAACCGAACCAGGTGACCAAGGTGTAACCTGAGCACATTTGAACTAAGGCGCGTCCGTTGTACGGATGACTGGTCCGGGGTGAATTGTTTTCTAGCCCTATTCCGGTAGAGGTGGGTGGGGCAGCTTTCACCCATTGTGATTTTTTTTTCGCCTGGCGTTCTCTAACCCTTTGTGATTGGAGTGAGGTATTCGATGACTTTTCTTAACTTTCTTTATTTCTACGTGGTACCAAAGTTGTAATTTCGTAACTATATCAGAGGCATATCCAATAGCGAATATTGAGATGCCCATCCGACACATTTTTGTGAAGAACAACACATGCATCGCAGTATTTTGTTCCCTTTTCAGGGACTATAATTTGCAATTCAATTGATCACACTACATTGCAATCTACGAATATGCCTAACTTTTCCAAATTATGTCAGGGGCGGGTCCAGGGGAGGAAAAATTGTAAACAAGTGACCGGTTTCCTCAAAGCGATATCAATTACGTTGTTATCGGAAAGTTGGGAGAGTGGGGTGAATTCAGAGCACGACGACAACGCATCACAAGCGGTGGCGGAACCAGAATATTCTCCAAATGGCGGATCCAGGAGATGGTCAGATGTATTTAGGACATGCCCTATTCAACCTACTACAAGCAATGGTACGGCGAGGGTGGCACTTTGTCAGTAGTGGGTCATGGAGGCCCATGGAGGATTGAACGCAGGGCAAATTATTCTGATAAATCACACACAGTGGCGCAGCCAGGAGATATTCTCAATGGCCAATTATTGTAGTAGCGTTCCCAAGCAGATTTCTCAAGATTCTACTTGGTATAATTCCTTGGCGACGCATCTAGCAAACCCTCACGGTGAGTATTCATGTTATGTAACTGTTATGCTAAAACATTCATGTTATGTACCAACAATATGACAAGGTATTTGTGGTAGTGACTGCGAAGAAGAACCAGCCACCAAACACAAATAATACCTGGCTCCTGATATTTAGGCTCCTGGCAAAGCTATTGGCTGCTTATATGTTCGTATGTCAACATAACATGGCGCTTTGGACCGTTAAGAATGATTTATGCCCAGCCCTTCACAATGTTGCCGGTGGAAAATGCAAACACAGTGTCAAATGTTTTTTTTTAATGAATATCCACACGTTTTTACCTTCTTACTTAGCCATTGCTGTCATCTTGAAATTTCGACCTTCCATAAGTCCAGTAAAATTCGTTTAAGCTATTAATTTTTTAAATCAGCTCAGTAGATTCAGATATTTTAGGGGGACGGAATCCCCCCCAGAGACTTAGATCTAAAAGAGCCCTACCGTACTAGGGTTAACCCGCGCCGTCTTGGGGGAGGGGTTGATATCCGCCCCCCCCTAAGGTTTTCCGCGGATAGTGAAAGAACGGCGCGCGGCAGCGCGCCGAAATTTGGCATACATTTTCCCACATCAATTTGGCATGTTGTGTCAAAATGTTGAGGTCAGGTAAACTAGGGTCAACAAGTTAGTCAATGTCAAGTGAGATCACCTTCAGAATTGTTCAACCAGTCGTCACGCTTTAATGGATAAAGATATTTTAATGCAACCTTCAGTGTTTGTTTATCTTTAGGGACGAAACAAAACGCATCAGAGGATTTTTTTCCGTTTTTAATTACTCATTTGTTTCGCATATTTGCCCATAAGAGGTAAAATAAAAGATTCTGGCTAAAGTAAGCATTTTTTATGAGAGTAAGTTGACTTCGAAAAACGTGTTTTTTCGGTCCGCTCTACCCATTATAAAAATAAAAATGAAAGAAAATTGAAAATTCAAAATGTTGAAATTTCCAAGAGGACTTTTTGGTAGGCAAAAATTTTAGGGCCATGGTCGTCTTCGCCTTCCTTTTCTGATTCCAATTTTTTTTCCCTTTCAAATATCCCCCAAAATGAACTCCCCAGAGCCACGATACACGATGTAAGTCGTGAAGACTTAGGCCCCCTAGTGACGTCACTTGTGGGGGATACAATTTTGGGGACGGCGTCTGGCCCTACTCGTCGAGCGCTTTCCGATGACACCTCTTTCGTTTTCGTGCGACGCTTAGTTTGGAGATTAGAGGGTGGGGGTTTGTATCACCCCTCCCCCCTCCCCGAGACGGGGTGTGAGGATATGACCGGAAAGACGGGGAGGGTTAAGGTCATTTGGGTCGTGCACAGCCCAAGTGCGTAGGGTGCGTAGGGTAAGATCAGATTGTTTGTTTGTTATTTGGGCTTCAGGAGTGGGGCATATTGGCACATTGTGGAAAGCCAACGACTGTGAACTATCCCATACTCGCAGTATGCATTAGGTTTACCTGTGTTATTGCGTCCGTACACCACTGTTGCCGTTAGATATTACGTTGCATCGTGCTCCAGAAGCGGCGCTGGCCTTTAGAGGGAAGTTGCCGATCGCCAGCTGGAGGGTGCCTGTGCCAGGGTATGTTAACAAACGGTTGTAATTTAACGTGTATTAAACACACTTCCCGTGTACTAGTTCGCTGCTTCTGTACTATGTTGCTATTGCTATGTAACTGCAGCTATTCTAGAAATTATCCATTCCTGATGATTATCAGTCTTGTGTGACCTATATGACTCGTATGGTAAAATACGTATACGTCACCATGCTCCAAGTAGGTACGCGCCTGCAAAGTTGGCAAATCGTCTTCATGTTACAGGTCATGAATAGTACAAAACAAGGTATTATGACACACATATCTACAATCAAGGTTAGTAGATTTCAGATCTTGTAGCTTTTTGCCATGGTTACGGCGTACGCTAGAATGTGGAATAGCTTGCCAATATTTAGTGTACATCTGACAGATTATATTATCCCATGTTACAATATGCGAACCCTGGCAACCTCCTGGCAACATTTACCGATCACTTTGGGTTGTGATTGGACAACGGTTGACCTAGGAGGTCAGCGGCAACCGCTTAAGCCCCGCCCTCCGGGGGTTGGTCAGTAGGTTTTGGGTAGTATTTTCGTTTACTTTCGCCCGGTATGCATGTGCACTTAATATTGCACTTTTGGTGAATGACACATGTTTTGTTTCTGTGTTTGCGTTTGTAAATGCCACATTCGGGTAGGCTGATTCAAAACTTACAATGTCCATGAGCTATTGCATCATATCTCCCGTGTGCCAGGTTAACATGCTTTTTTGAAGCAGGTCACCTCAGGCGGTTGACATTCACACCCCATACCATGCCAACTTTCCATTCACTTTCCATACTCCCATACCATGCCAACAGTGCACTGGCACTATGAACCGGAGCTGGCCAGGGGCATCTTTGATTGGTCATTTGATATGAATCCAAAGGTGACCTCTTAATAATGCTGGTGCTCATATATTTCGTTACACGTGCCATCTGTAACTAGAACCACTCTTGTAGCTAAGTCACTAAATCTTGTGTGGTGAAGATCTCTTAAGTATGCTCCAACCATCTGGCTCCTCAGGCTCCGTTGACATGCATATATACATATTTTTACTTATCTGGCTACATCTAGTCACCTAGTCCTCCCCTTCTCTGCCTGCCTTCCCAGTCATGGATTTTCTTGGAAACATATTCATCCAAGTCAACGCTCTCGGTGAAGCAGCCCGCCTTGCGGAGATGGTTCTTGTGTTTGCTGGTTGAAACTGTTGTGCCATGTCCTCTCTGTTCTTTGCGGTCCTTTGTCTGTTGCATCTATTATCCCATCGTTGCTCATGGCTGGGTGCATGCACACACTTCTGATCTCTTGTTTTTCTGTCCATAGTGTTTTCATTTGTTTCCCACATTCCACACGGCACCTGCATCTGCTTTACACATTTGAACGTGATATTCTCATGCACAGCTTTCTTTTCATTTTTCGTTTTATTTTGTTGAATTTCGACTCATGCATTGCAATCCTGTCACCTAAGTCCTGAAATTGGATAATTACGCGTATATTTCGGCGCAGCAGATGACACGCAGATATGGCACGCGAGACGTGAGCTTTACCCCTCCATCTTACTTACTATCTTACGTTTTTATTGATTGCCATGTGTTTTTCATGAGCTTCAAAACTGTCGGTTGGGGATGTTGGAAGCCCTCCACCACCAAGAATGAGCGAGTCCTTCCTAGTGAATTGTTGGATGTCATCAGGATCAATTCCAGGATTTGTTTTTGAGGACTGTTTTCCCTCAGTTGTTTTAGTTGGTTGTTTGTCTTCCTATTTTCATGTCTAATATCCTCCATTTTCTCTCGAAGTTCCTTTGTCTTTTTATTTACGGTGCAATTTCCTGAATGAGCTGTTTTCCTTCTTTCTTCAATATATCCCATGACGCCTTCAGTCTATGTTCTATCTGAGGCTAGAGAGAAATATCTAGTTCTTTTTCAACCTGAAATATAGTATGATTTCGTGGGTTTTGGATGGCCAATAGACAACTTGAGAACGGAAAACATTAAAAATCTACTCCCTTAGTGCGTCGATTTCGTCTCCGATATTCGCAGCTGACACGTCCGTCTCGTCCAGCGCACAGAACGTGAATTGAGTCACACAAACGCACAACGTGCAACGGCGCACAGTCATGAAAATTGTCGTCGTATCGCAATACTTGCGATACGAGATAAAAGCAGCGCTCAGTCCGACATATCCTATAGCAAACCCAAAAGCCGTACTAAACAAAGAACCTACCTTAGCAACGTATCCATCCCATGCATAAGACCTCATCATGACAACTGGGAGTATGTTGACCGACATGTCGCTGCTGGTGGCCAACTAAGGCAAGAACGACCACAGCATAAAGTTCGCTAAGTTGGAGATAGCGACTACATTTAGAACTTCTTTCAGACAAACTCAGACAAGGAACCAGTATGGGACACTGAAAACGACGCGGAATGCAGCGAGTTGCATTTTACTAGTTCATAACACCCAACATGTAGTCTGACCACATTAGCGCATTCATCCACCAAATACGCATCACTAACATCGTGGAGACGTTGGCGGCCAAACTAGAAGCCCCACAGCTTCTTGCGGTTTGGTGATGTAGTTTAGAAAGACCCCGCCTGGTTCACAAATAACCAGGTAATAATAACCAACACGGGATCAGAACTGCTGCTACCACCTGCCTTAAAATAACTGCCCGGATGCGGACGGAAACTCAAGGTGACTACGTACTACCGGAGCAGTGGAACGTGCACGCATTTGGACGCTACTTATGTACCGTGACTCCCTGCTGCCTTGGACGCCTTCCCAGCTCCTCATGTACCGTGGCTCCCCGCTGCCTTGGACGCCTCCCCAGCTACTCATGTACCGTGACTCCCTGCTGCCTTGGACGCCACCCCAGCTACTCATGTACCGTGACTCCCTGCTGCCTTGGACGCCTCCCCAGCTACTCATGTACCGTGACTCCCTGCTGCCTTGGACGCCTTCCCAGCTACTCATGTACCGTGACTCCCTGCTGCCTTGGACGCCTTCCCAGCTACTCATGTACCGTGACTCCCTGCTGCCTTGGACGCCTCCCCAGCTACTCATGTACCGTGACTTCCCGCTGCCTTGGACGCCTCCCCAGCTAGTCATGTACCGTGACCTCCCGCTGCCTTGGACGCCTCCGCAGCTACTTATGTACCGTGACTCCCTGCTGCCTTGGGCACCTCTCCAGCTACTCATGCACCGTGGCTCCCCGCTGCCTTGGACGCCTTCCCAGCTACTCATGTACCGTGACTTCCCGCTGCCTTGGACGCCTCCCCAGCTACTCATGTACCGTGACTCCCTGCTGCCTTGGACGCCTCCCCAGCTACTCATGTACCGTGACCTCCCGCTGCCTTGGACGCCTCCGCAGCTACTTATGTACCGTGACTCCCTGCTGCCTTGGGCCCCTCTCCAGCTACTCATGTACCGCGACTCCTTACTGCCAGCTCCTAGTTGCAACTGAACTGAGCCACCACACTTTTCCGGCCCTAGCCGGACAGAATTCGAATATCAAGGTTGTCAGATTATTTTTAATTTTAGCCGTCCCTGTGTTCAAAATTGTGGGAATTTGTTTTCCATAGAACCCTTTGCTTGCTTCTCAAGTCGCCAAAAAAGCTCAACAGTGGGAAGAAAGTCGAATTTGCTGCCGCCGCCGACAGCTTCGAATAGCAAACATAAAATCGCTCAAACTTGAGATGGACTTTAATCATAGGTGTTTCCTGTTAACTTCAAGCTCAAGTTTGTTAGAGCGCTGGCCTGCACTGGTGTCCTCTGTCCTGGCAACACAGGGTGCGAGTCGCTTCGCCCGCTCGCATTTAGCCCCCGGCCGGGAGGGTCAGTTGGCAGCTGGCCCGATAAGGCCGGAGACGAGCTACCGGGCGGCCGTGTCGGTGCATTGACGGCACGTTCAACTTTCGGTCAAAATTCTGCCGTTAAACTGGAATTCATGGACCGGTTGGTGGGGCCAGGGTTCACGCAACAAGCTCTGCTTAGCAATAGAACCCTGGTTCATAAAGCCACCCCAGCAATAACTCGGATAAAATTTATTTAAAAAAAAAGAAAAAAGTTTTAGTTGTGTGCCCATTCCATGACAAATCAACAGTAAAACTGCCAATATAACACCCTACCATTCATATTTCAATGTAATTGCTTATATAGGCCTGTTTTATCCCATAATGCAGCTGTGTGAGGTGTGATGCCGTGCTGACTGTGCGCCATGTGTTGGTTTCGTGCCCGGAATATGCGGAAGAACGCAGTCGGTATTTTGGATATAACTTGAACACTATGCGGTTGACGGAATTATTTGGTGATGATTCTAGATTCCTCCAAAATAGAGCAGTTTCTTTTGCTTCCTTGCGGAGGTAGGATTCCAAATAATATACACATCTGGGTAGCTGATCAATTGCTACCCCAGATTTTTGCCCTTCGGACATGAGAAGCTGAAGTAATCTTGTTATAGGTGAATATATCCTAGTTGGGTTGACACACCCCAAAAGCCCAACAATCAATCAAACTATAATCAAGCCGTACAATTTCCACAAGTCTCCCCTATGCTCCCTCATCCGTTCCTTAATGGAACGCCCCATCTCGTCTCACCGATATACGGTTTTTGCAACATCAACACGGGACCTTGTATTTAGCCGACTCACTGTGACTATCGGATTTTGGATGCTGAACACGAATGATGTCCCTAATCTTCTGCCCAGTGTGTTCTACTATTCTTGCTAGGCCGCCCATATAGCGGGACATATTTACGGCACTGTGCTGCACGGCGGCTATAATGGGACCGATTTGGGTTTTGTGAGTCACGACATTGTGCCCGTCATCGTATATGCCTGTTGCTTTTGCTTTCAGGTCAAACAGTTGTTCCAGCGGACATTTAAGGCCTCTGAATACCTGTGGTGTGTGTGTTAACTCCTCCTGGAGGTACTCAGGAGAACAAATTCAGTATGTCCGTAGGTAGAAACCCAGTGCTACCCCATTTGGTCCGTGTGGGTGGCCTGAAAAGAAATGGGCGAAGTCATTTCGTTGTAGTGGATTACCGATACACTGCAAATGTTAGCTTCCCTCACTTCTTGAGACCAAGATGTCCAGGAAACGTAGTTTGCCATCCCGCTCTGTTTCTAGAGTGAATTTGATGCGTGTGTGCACGTCGTTCGTTCTGCCTAACATTTCCTGTAGGTCAGTGTGCTTTGGCACAACTATAAAACAATCATCCACATACCTAGTCTAAAGGCATCCATCTCCAAGCACCTCATGTCGCATCAAATTGCAGACACTGCATTGATATTGGCGCCACTGTGTCACTGCAGCACATTGCAGACACTGCAGACACTGCAGACACTGCAGACACTGCAGACACTGCAGACACTGCAGACACTGCAGACACTGCACTGGCATTGGCACTATTACGCTGCTGACTAACGAGCGCGCTTCTCCAGATAGCAATGCTCTTAATTAGAGCTGCCCGAGTTCAGTTTATACTACAGCTCAGATCCATTGCGTGTTTCGAAAAAAAGTGATGCCTTTCAGTTGTATCGCGAAATAGTGTGGTAGGCTGAAGACGACGAAGTCTGAACGATGCGTTCCGAGAACTGCGAATATGGCCATGGAATTATGTGGTGCCAGCCGCCGCCACTGAGCGCAAAGTTCCTGCGAAACTGCGGCAATTGGCTGGATGGAGTCGTTTGCAAGGGCGGAAGCTGTGCATTTCAGTACCAAGCGGTCATATCGATGCCAAGTGAACGCAAGCCGCTGCCATTTCGTCAGTGGAACGCAGATGGAAGCTGCGTGGCACGGCAACTTTACGAAGACACGATAGTGCAGATGTGGTGTTCGTAACGGACTCCGCAGTGTACAGAGGGGCGTCGGAGGTGATGTTCGTCATGGCCTCCGCAGTGTACAGAGGGGCGTCGGAGATGATGTTCGTCACGAACTCCGCAGTGTAGGCGTCGGAGGTGATGTTCGTCACGGACATCGCAGTGTACAGAGGGGCGTCGAAGGTGATGTTCGTCACGGACTCCGCAGTGTACAGAGGGGCGTCGGAGGTGATGTTCGTCACGAACTCCGCAGTGTACAGAGGGGCGTCAGAGGTGATGTTCGTCATGGCCTCCGCAGTGTACAGAGGGGCGTCGGAGGTGATGTTCGTCACGGACTCCGCAGTGTACAGAGGGGCGTCGGAGGTGACGTTCGTCATGGCCTCCGCAGTGTACAGAGGGGCGTCGGAGGTGATGTTCGTCACGGACTCCGCAGTGTACAGAGGGGCGTCGGAGGTGATGTTCGTCATGGCCTCCGCAGTGTACAGAGGGGCGTCGGAGGTGATGTTCGTCATGGCCTCCGCAGTGTACAGAGGGGCGTCGGAGGTGATGTTCGTCACGGACTCCGCAGTGTTCAGAGGGGCGTCGGAGGTGATGTTCGTCACGAACTCCGCAGTGTACAGAGGGGCGTCGGAGGTGATGTTCGTCACGGACTCCGCAGTGCACAGAGGGGCGTCGCGCGGCGGCGAAACTGGTAGAAAGGGCGGGGTCACTGACTCCTCACACAATCTACGTTCGTCGGCTATCACATAATGGTCACGATGGTGATCAGAAAGACGACCAGCGCCGTGACAGGCATCACCGCTCGCAGCAGTGCTGCACGTGTGGTGCCAGACCTCGAGACACGAGCGAGCTCAGCTCGATGTTCAGCCGACCCGTGGAAAGCGTGGATCAGCACCCGGTACGGCATCGGCATCAGAACGCAGCACCGCCAGATTGGCCTGCTCGAAGCTATGCTGCACGTCGACAACCGGATAGGGATTCTGTGACAATCAGAATGCTATGAACCATGCGCGGCCCCACTTGGAATGTGGCGTACAGGCATGGAATATTTATAATGACATATAGGTATGCTAAAAAGAGTACGGCATAAAGCTGCTATACTTGTCAGTGCACTGGGTAACTTAGAATATTGGAAATTCTTATGAAATTACCTATGCACTCACTCACGTATAGGAAATTACGGGGTGATATGGCTTAAATGTTTGAAATCGTTAAGGAGTTCGGTGATGTCAATTTTAATGATATTTTTATATTGAGAGCATGGCATAGGGGCCATCAATTTAGGTTGGACAAGTGAAGGTGTAGGGTATTTAAGCGGCAGCAGGTCTTCAGTCAAAGGGTGGTTGATCAATAGAATAGGCTGCCTGCTGATGTTCTGGGGAGTCCCTCAATGAATGTACTAAAAAAATATGATGGACAATTTTTAGGTTGGAGAATATTGTTTTTGAGTTCTACTTGGTGGTGGGTGGGGTAGTGTTATGATGGTAGGTGTGCTCTGTGCAGGACCCTCCAAGCAGCCATGGATGAAGGAGTTGTTAAACAGATGTTGATGGGGCATGGGTGTGGAGGAGTGTGTTATGCAGTATGAAGTAAATGAAGCTAGATAAGTTGGGGTAGATAGTTCCTTTGGAACCGGGATATGGTACTGAATGTGGTGTGTCGGTATCCTTTTTTATCGTCGAACAGCATCTCTCCTTTATAGCTGCACCAATCTTGATGTATAGTCGCTTGGAGCGGTTTAAGATTCAGTATTTTTTAATCTGCCGTTGGGGCAAGATTGTCATTGGGTTCGAGTTAATGTAGTAAAAGTACCATAGAATACATTATATTACATCAAGATCATCCCAGGGCCTTTGGACCAATCGGTGTGCTAGTTCCGTTAGCGGTTCAAAACACCAGGAGCTAATACCCTGTTGTGGAAGGATTTTGCCAAAGGCTTCCGATACCGAACTAACTGAATGTAGTCGTTAATGCGTAGATTAATTATCGTCTCCAGGCACGAAGCATGATACATGCCTGTCCCAAGGCGTCAGGAAATTGTTTCAGTCGGCCAACCTCCGCGGGTATCGTAGAATGGCGGCAATTGATGCGACCTGAAGCCCACATAGCTGACTGAATGTCGTTCTGCCGCACCTTTCATCACGGACTATGGGCGGTAGGATGGCTTTACTGAAATGAGATGAGACCAGTGTGCCTGTGCTGGTGGGAATGGCAGAGGACGGAGTCGTCTGGTCACACATGTCTCGTGTGCACTCATCTCAACGCACCGTTGCCTTCGAACCGCTACCATGCAGACGTTTCCGCCGTCTGCCAGACACACCCACTCATCATCTGTTGCTCCTCTCTCAACCTCCCCCCTCTCTTTATATATATATATATATATATATATATATATATATATATATATATATATATATATATATATATATATATATATATATATATATATATCTATATATATATATCTATATATATATATATATATATATATATATATATATATATATATATATATATATACACCTCTCACACACATATTAGTTGACGCATTCAAAAATGCAACAACTTTGGTCCAAGGATTGTCGCCAGCTTTCGCTACCGGGATCAGGTGTCGTCAACGTTGAAAGAGCTAGGATGGCTCAAATTGGAGCACTTCATATCCGAGGCAGATGCTCACTCAGTTTTCAAAATTATGAATGAGTTCACTGGCTCCGAACTCATTCGCGGTCAACTGAACTGCCACTCAACTGCGTCGCAACGGAGCACCAGGGCCAGGGCTAACGGTGAGCTCCAGGTACCACGATGCCGCACAGAATTGGCGCCGGGCCTTCATACCGAGAGCTTCCCGGACGTGGAACAATCTGCCTCCAGACGTGAGGAACTCAGGTGGCTGCAATGGTTTCAGACGGAGGCTTTCGGTTATGCTGCGCATGTCCGGCCGCTAATTTCCGACCTCCGGAACATCGCTAACATCAACACTGTTGTTATCTTGCCTGTCCTCTTGCCACTTCTTGTTATCGTGTATGCTCGTGATGATGGTTTGTGCTGCACATTAGTGCACTACTGCTACGGAAACTGAAAAAAAATCCTGCTCGGGAGGATCCGAAATACATTACATTACATTACACATTACATTAGTGCTGGCTGGGCGCTTTATAACCTATGCAGTTGATGCGCCCATAAACTACAATGACCAAGTATTCCCAGTGCCTTTAGCACTAAATGCGTCGGTATTAGTTTGCCGGCAGGCAAAGTTGAAAGCCTGCTGTGCAATTTGGACAGCCACAAGGCATCTGAAGCTGACGGACTTAGCGGTAGTATTCTTAAGGAATGTACTCATGAGCTTGCCATGCCGCTTGAAATGTTGTGCCTCCTCACCCTGGAGCAGGGTGGCTGTCTTGAACAATGGATACAGACAAACGTGATTACTGTGCATACATAGGCGACATAAAACCACCTGAATTGTGAAGGCCGGATTCACTTTTCCAATTTCGCTCGAAAGTTTTAGATCAACTGGAATGCGACCGCCTGCTTGAGCACTATCCACCTTTTATCCGCGAAACAGCGTGGCTTCTTATCTAAATGCTCTTGAGTTGTCAATTTGACCCACTTCTTGAAGCAGGGGTGGAGTTCGATTGGCAGTGGTGCTTAAAGGACATTATTTACCGACTATTGTTCCGCATTTCCCAGTGTAAATCACAAATTGCTTTACGAACTGCGAAATTATTTCAACGTTACTAACAGTGCCTTCTCGTGGATCTTACCAACAGGACACAGCGCATCATAGCAATGACAAACAGTCTGACTGGACTGGATTCCATTTTTGTCTGGTGTTCCAGAAGGAAATATATGTGGTCCTTTATCGTGCATATATATCCTTTACCGTTGACGGTCCCATGAACATGCGAACGAACTGCACACTATGCTGACCATGTTAGGGTGTACCATCGTGTGGCGTGTTCATACGCGCACAGTGGACCAGATCGCCTTCAAAACCGCTTTTTATTGAAACAAAAATTCAACTTTCAAATTTGTTACTTCTGACCACGGGTACATATGTAAAAATGAACGGGGTATTTGATGGTTGCATTTATTTTGGCCGTCGACATTATCTTCTTGGTGCAATATGCTGTCAAAGTCAGCCAATGCTGCGATGTTTAAAACCGGTTTCCGAGCTGGGCTGCAAACCAGCTGCGTTCATGAAGCTGTAATTATTGATTTAGTGATGGCATCATGAAGCTAAGCATAGCATGTGGCTGCTGGGTTCCTCCGCATGTGAAAACCATCGCAAATAAAATGCTAACGGAACATTTCGGACCTGTTTTGTACAATTAAGTCCCGGAGAGTGAAACGATAAGTTACAAAAAAAAACCTTCCAAGACTAGAGTGAGTTCCGCTGAGATGTTTGCACATAGCAACAGCCCAAATGCCTTCAGATCGTTGATCCAATGGCCAAAGTTGCGCATGTTTGCGCTAAATCCATAAATTCCACTTTTAGTGTGTATGTGCTGGAGCCGCACG
This sequence comes from Ashinkailepas kermadecensis, assembly GCA_034440615.1. NCBI lineage: Eukaryota > Metazoa > Arthropoda > Thecostraca > Neolepadidae > Ashinkailepas > Ashinkailepas kermadecensis. Next base: position 69,765 of record JAOTOM010004291.1, on the reverse strand, counting down.
GCACCTCAGTCAGCTGACGGCCCTGCGCGGCGGCCGTCCGCTGTCGGCCCGGTGCATGCGGTGGGTGTCAAATTAGCGGAGAGAGAGGTACCGACCAATATGTCAAGGATAGGTCGGGTGACAAGGCCTTGTCACCCGACCTGTGCATGTGGAGTATCCATGACACGGACGCAAACCAGTGAGCTTCGTCAGTTTGAATCGACGAGTAGAGAAGAGAGCATTGCCTGCGCGGCGCTACACAGGTGTAGATCTTGCTGATCTGACTGATATCGTGGCTGGTTCAGGGGTAATTACAATATCTGTGAGGCTGCAAGTCTAGGAACCATGCTGAGAAGGGAACTCTGAGTATACTGAAAAGCACGCGCGTGTTAACAAGACGACAGGACATTAACAGGACATTAACAAGACTTAATTCCGCTTTTGGACTGGACTCTAAAAGAGGATTACAGCTATGTGGTGATAAATTGAAACAGTGCAAAAGGTGCCTGTATAACTTCCCATTTACGACACGAGCTGGCTGGAACCAGGCTGGACGACACGGGGAACGACATGTCCGCAAGCACGAAGATTTGCTGAATAGCACGTCGATGGACGTGTTCATAGCAGTGCGAACGGGTCGGCCGTCCACTTCAGCGGGGCGGGGATGTCCCGTCCGTGAGTTATCTGAACTGACGTCAGACGCGAAGAGAAAGGCTACAGCTAGTCCAACCAAACACTCGTCCGAAAAAATAACTTGCACGCTGCCAAAAAACGGTCGAGATCCAAAGGACGGAACGATTTATCGTTCTTCCTGAAAGAGTTCACGGCAACTCCTACACGACCGAGCAAAATGTGTCGCCTGTTGCATCGGCCATCCTCACTACCTAAAGTGTTCAGCAACGAGGAGGAATTGGCTGTGTGTATTGTCGGGCGCTACACCAAGGCGAAAGGCCGGCACGTCCGCCCCCGGTCAGGACGAGCAGGTGCTCCTGACGGCCCTGGTGCCGTTCCAGATTTCCTGTGACGACTGCATCGTGTGGCAGAACCAGACGTGTCCATCGACCCGCTTCTGTCGAACCATGAAACTAGAGTACAACAAAAAAGCAGCATCCAGCACAGCGGAGAATGCAGATCAGCAAATGGTAAACGCAGATCGGAGCACTGGATCAGCACGCCATCGGTCTGCCGGGATTGCAAATCAGTGTGACCTTTGTCCTTCATCAAACCATGATGGACGGAAAAGTGGTCAACGCTCTCACGGAAACGGCATCTCATCAGCGCTGTGCATTCTGTGGTGCAACTCGCACCATCATGAACAACCTGCAACATGTTCGCTCGTTGCCAGCTAGGACTGAGTACTTCCAGTTCGGGCTGAGCATCTCCACGCGTGGATAAGGATGTTCGAATGCATAGTGCACATTGGGTACGTTAATAAGTTGGATAAGTGACAGATGAGAAATGCAAGAAATAAAGGGACATATAACGACAGAAAAACTGAAGTGAAGAAGAAGTTCTGGGAATAAATGCATCTGCACGTTGACCAGCCTCACAGCGGTGGCCAAGGATCGCCGAATGAGGGTAGCACCGCCAAACGTGCGTTCCGGAACGAGGAGGCGTTTGCAACGGTGACCGGTGTAGACAGACAGCTGATCCATCCTATGAGCGTCATCCTGGAGACGATGTCGTCCGGATACGCCATCGACGTCCCAGCATACCAGGCGTACTATGCTATGACAGTTAGCCTGCGCGTGGAGTTATGCTGGTGGTATCCCATGCCGGCGGCGGTCTACAAGGTGGCGGAGCCGCCGGTGTAGACTCGCTGCTGCTCCCGGTTGAACTGAATGAGGAATCCCAGGAGTTAACGAACAAGGACGTCCGTGCCTACCGCCTGGACGACGCCAGGAAAGGCCCAGCTGCACACCATGACCGACCCGATCGGGTTCGTCCCTGTCACCAGTGACCCACCCATCAGCTCGTCCTCAGTCACCGAGCGCTGCGGGTGACGAGCCCGGAGCAGAGCAAGCCTAGAAGAAGAGGAGGTCGTCCTTGTCGCCAGTGACCCACCCATCAGCTCGTCCTCAGTCACCGAGCGCTGCGGGTGACGAGCCCGGAGCAGAGCAAGCCTAGCAGAAGAGGAGGTCGTCCTTGTCGCCAATGACCCACCCATCAGCTCGTCCTCAGTCACCGAGCGCTGCAGGAGAAGAGCCAGGAACAGAGTAAGCCTAGCAGAAGAGGAGGTCGTCCTTCTCGAGAGAGACGTCAGTCGCGCGCACAACAGATGTCACAGCCGTGACGTCCGCTCGTGCTCAGCTGAGAGCCTTATTGACTCGGACTCTAGTGACGAGGACTAAGTCACACAAACATACATACACACACACACACACACACACACACACACACACACACACACCAGCCAGATAATAGAAGTTCAATATGGTATTGGCGCGCTGGGTGGGATCAGTGACAGGGAACGTGACTAAGGAGATATGTAGATCGTGTGCGATTCGTATGTTTGCATGCATGCATGTACGCACACATGCATGTTAATGTTGACTTGCTGATTAACCCGAGTGATGTTGCACGATATATGCGCAACATAGATGCAGCTTTGCACGAGTTGTCTGCTAAATTTAGGTATAATATTGATGTTGTTAAGATAATGTAATCTAAGATAATCCGAACAGACATCCGTCGGTGTACCAATTTATCAAAGACCCTGATGCGAGGAATTACACCCCCCCTCCTCCCTCCTCCCGGGATACTCGATACGCCAAAATGGACTACATAATCGGACTCAGCGCACAAACGAATCCCAGAATATTAAATACTGTATTTTCTAGAATACTAGAAATATGCGATAGATACAGCATACTGTATGTTCTAGAATACTAGAAGTATGCTATAGATTACTATCGAATACAGAATACTATATTTTCCCATTCCGCAGGCGCTTCGAATTAAAAACGATTTTGAAGGCGATCTAGCCCACTGTGCGACGGTTTAACATTACAACGGGACGTTGACCGCTTCGTTAGCTGGTCTCACGCTTGGCACCTAAAGCTCAATCCAATTAAATGCAATGTGTTATCTTTTACTCTGTGCAATCACCTATTTTCAGTCCGTATTCGTTAGGTGCCGTAACGGTGGAGCATCGAACTGAGGTACGCGATATAGGAGTCATTATTTATTCAGAACTCGCATTTGTTAGCCACGTTGCTTCAGTCGTCTCGAAGTCAAGGCGAATGCTTCGACTAATTATTATACTCATTCCGATTATTCATTGCACACAATTCCCAGGATTTGATATATGCTTTGAAGTGCTCCTATTGAAGCACTTCATAGTACCTTCTATGAATTTACGCCTTTATCAACATGACCTAATGTTCTTACATACGATATAAGTAGGCATCTCATCCTTTGGCACGTTTCTGTTGCACGTGTAAACATCATCAAAAGCAGCTATTGTTCGAATTCCAGCCCGGTGCATCTCAGTCCTGGCATCCACTTCTAACATGGACTTTTTTCTGTCCGCCTTTGTCCCAGCTTAGATCTGCTGTTTGCGAATGCTACGTCAAGGCCTCTGTGTTCCAGCGAGCATTCCTAATTGCATACCGGCGTCGAAACAAAGGCATACCTATCACTGACAATGTACGATATTTGTTTGAGTCGTATGACATAGTTAAGAGTAATAATGTTGAGACGTGCTGTGTACCGCTCTTTTACTTTGGTGACTTCACCTGTTATTTGGCCAACTTACCTGTTGGTGACGATGTAGAATGAACAATGCAAGATATCGGCTTTATCGCGGCTATTTACTGTGAGAGAATGGCGACCGTATATGACCTGCGCAGCCGACTGCTCCATACACCAATTGAAGTTTGTGCTTGACCTCGTATGGCGAAATGCCAGTCGGAACTGCTCGTTGGTGCCATCGTCCTCCCGCAGTGTACAGATGAGACGACTGTCAGTTGGTGCCATCGTCCTCCCACAATGTACAAATGAGATGACTGTCAGTTGGTACCATCGTCCTCCCGCAGTGTACAGATAAGATAACTGTCAGTTGGTGCCATCGTCCTCCCGCAGTGTACAGATGAGACGAATGTCAGTTGGTACTATCGTCCTCCCGCAGTGTACAGATGAGACGACTGTCAGTAGGTGCCATCGTCCTCCCGCAGTGTACAGATAAGATAACTGTCAGTTGGTACCATCGTCCTCCCGCAGTGCACAGATGAGATGACTGTCAGTTGGTACCATCGTCCTCCCGCAGTGCACAAATGAGACGACTGTCAGTCGGCGTCATCGTCCTCCCGCAGTGTACAGATGAGACGACTGTCAGTCGGTGACATCGTCCTCCCGCAGTGTACAGATGAGATGACTGTCAGTCGGTACCATCGTCCTCCCTCAGTGTACAGATGAGATGACTGTCAGTTGGTACCATCGTCCTCCCGCAGTGTACAGATGAGACGACTGTCAGTTCGTACCATCGTCCTCCCGCAGCGTACAGATGAGACGACTGTCAGTCGGTGCCATCGTCCTCCCGCAGTGTACAGATGAGATGATTGTCAGTTGGTACCATCGTCCTCCCGCAGTGCACAAATGAGACGACTGTCAGTCGGTGCCATCGTCCTCCCGCAGTGTACAGATGAGACGACTGTCAGTCGGTGACATCGTCCTCCCGCAGTGTACAAATGAGACGACTGTCAGTTGGTACCATCGTCCTCCCGCAGTATACAGATGAGACGACTGTCAGTCGGTACCATCGTCCTCCCTCAGTGTACAGATGAGATGACTGTCAGTCGGTACCATCGTCCTCCCGCAGTGCACAAATGAGACGACTGTCAGTCGGTGCCATCGTCCTCCCGCAGTGTACAGATGAGACGACTGTCAGTCGGTGACATCGTCCTCCCGCAGTGTACAAATGAGACGACTGTCAGTTGGTACCATCGTCCTCCCGCAGTGTACAAATGAGACGACTGTCAGTCGGTGCCATCGTCCTCCCGCAGTGTACAGATGAGACGACTGTCAGTCGGTGCCATCGTCCTCCCGAGTGTACAAATGAGACGACTGTCAGTCGGTGCCATCGTCCTCCCGCAGTGTACAGATGAGACGACTGTCCGTTGGTACTATCGTCCTCCCGCAGTGCACCAATGAGATGACTGTCAGTCGGCACCATCGTCCTCCCGCAGTGTACAGATGAGACGACTGTCAGCTGGTGCCATCGTCCTCCCGCAGTGTATAGATGAGACGACTGTCAGTCGGTGCCATCGTCCACCCGCAGTGTACAGATGAGACGACTGTCAGTCGGTGCCATCGTCCTCCCGCAGTGTACAGATAAGATAACTGTCAGTTGGTGCCATCGTCCTCCCGCAGTGTACAGATGAGACGACTGTCAGTTGGTACCATCGTCCTCCCGCAGTGTACAAATGAGATGACTGTCAGTTGGTACCATCGTCCTCCCGCAGTGTACAGATGAAACGACTGTCAGTTGGTACCATCATCCTCCCACAGTGTACAGATGAGATGACTGTCAGTCGGTGCCATCGTCCTCCCGCAGTGTACAAATGAGATGACTGTCAGTTGGTACCATCGTCCTCCCGCAGTGTACAAATGAGACGACTGTCAGTTGGTGTCATCGCCCTCCCGCAGTGTACAAATGAGACGACTGTCAGTCGTATCATCGTCTCCAGGAGAGTACAGATGAGACGACTGTCGGTCATCGTGGACTCTTTTCCTTCTCCATTGATTTGTAATGATCGGCGTCAAGTCCAACTTTCAGAATCGTACGAGCGATGTAATGACAACTCTGCTATTGCATTGCACCATATTCGATGCTGACACGGCAGAGTACTTAGCGTTCAATGTTGCGCTGAGAACTCTGCTATTGCATTGGACCATGTTCAATTTTAAGTACTGCGTAGTGTATGCCATCGTTTGTCTAACATTTACCTGTGCTATTACCTGCTGCTAATTTACCGGACGATCTGTATGCATCTCATTTCAGAACAGAATACCTGTTCAACTTTGATGGCGCCTTCGAGATGCACGACGACATTGAGGTGCTGAAGAGAATGGGAATGACTGTTGGTAAGTTGCCGGTGGTGATCAAGATAATGATATTGCTAGGTGGTGTGTCGAAATAGTTCCATGATATATGCTGTTAACTGGACTGGCGTACTTGACAATCCAATGTTGCATCCACTGTCTGCGTGAGTATCGAAGATGCAGTTGTTCTTGGGGGGGAGAAACCGGAATCTTGTCTACCGAAAGAATGGTCCCAGAATCAGTTTGTTCGAAAGTCCAGAGTCTGGAACCGGTGAATGGAGAGCCGAAACTGGTGGGATGCTAGTGGGGCTCCAGTGGCCAGGTGGGCCAGAACTGGTGGGATGGTAGTGGAGCAGCAGTGGACAGGAGAGCCATAACTGGTGGGACGGTAGTGGGCTCAAGGGGACAGGAGAGCCGGAACTGGTCGGGCGGTAGTGGGGCTCCAGTAGGGCAGATAGCCGAAATTGGTGGGATGGTAGTGGGACTCCAGTGGACAGGAGAGCCGGAACTGGTCAGGCGGAAGTGGGGCTCCAGTAGAGCAGAGAGCCGGAACTGGTGGGATAATAATGGTGTATCAGCTCAGCAGCACGGACTCAGTCCCAAAAAGTAACAAACCTAAGAAAAAGGCATCTACGCCATGGTGGACCCCGGGCTGTCAAAGGGCAATCGCCGCACGGCACCGTGTCCACAAACAATGCAAAAGATGCGTGTGCGAAGCACACCTATCAGCATACATCCAATCTCAAAAACATTGCGCGTCAGCACACTCCGTGCACTTGCAGGCACAGACTGGGGTGGAGACAGGAAAACACTACTGCGACTGTACACATCAATCATACGACCCATCCTAGAATACAACAGCATCATTGTTGCCACCATTTTAGAAAGTCAGAGTCGAAAGTTAGAAATCATCCAAAACAGCTGCATCATAGCAGCCACAGGTGCCATCAGCACCACACCGATAGGCAATCTTCTTGTGGACTCAAACACGCCCCCACTCCACTTCAGGAGGACACAGCAGCTGTGCTGCTACCAGATCAAAATCAAATCCATTAATATGATCCGGCACAGCGCTGCTTTACGCCTGACAGATACAAGAGCCGATTTGGGCGCAAACTTCCACCATATAGCATTCAAATTGCCACGGCTCTCTCAGATCTTAACCTCGCAATGCCATCCACTTCAGCTCGACCGCCCACTAGACCATTCCGGACTTTCAATCAACCAAAGGTCGAGTACTTGCTCTCGGAGAAGAAATCCACTATAACATCGGCGGAAATTCCTGGCATCTTCCACAAGTTCGCCGATGACAACAATCACGAATCACTCGTGTCCACGGATGGGTCGAAACACGAGGCAAAGGTAGGCATCGGCATCACTGGACCAGGTCTCAGACTTTGCAAGCGTTTACCGAATAACTTCTCCATCTATTCTGCTGAAGCAATGCCCATTCTGGCCGCTATCGCCATTCTCATGAGGCGTAAAGATAGAAACGTAGTAATTTGCTCAGACTCCAAATCCATCCTCCAGTCAGGGGCGTCGCCACCGGGGGGGCAGAGGGGGCAGTCGCCCCCCTGCCGTGAGGCTGGCCCCCCTGAAATTTGAGGAGGCCCCTATCCGGAAATGCATGGGAAAAAAAGGTGAACAAGGAGGCCGACGAGACAGAAAATCATGCTGTCAAGGATCCCCCAAGACTGGCAACGAGGCCCCAGGAAATCTATTCAGGTCCCTATGAGATACGTAGGACCAGAGATTGGGAGGAGGCCCCCAGGACGAAAAAGATGCCACGGAGACGGGCAAGAAGCCACCCAGGTTAGACAAGAAGGCTTCCGATGGGTGATAGGATATACTTAATTTCGAAAATGAGGCCCCAAGATGGAAGAGGAAGCCCATACAATATAAAATAAGGAATGATAGGAGATATTTCTCCGGACGCAAGAGGGAGCCCCAAGATGCGTAAGATGGTCTCCGCAAGAATGAGAGAAGGCCACTGAGACAAGCCAGATGAGGCCCATGTTTTGAAAGAGGAGGACCCTAGGAGAGAAGACTTGGGACTATGACGCAAAAGCACCCTGCTAAGAGGATAATGAGGCTCAACACACAGGCGATGAGGCCTCCAAGACGTGAGAGGAGGCCCATAATTTGAAAAAGGAGTCACCTATGAGAGGATAGGAGGTCCCAGAAATCAAGAGAGTGTCAACAATTGGCACGGAAGCCCACAGGATTGCAAAGGACCTAGTTGGCTGCGACCTAGCACCCCCACGCGTCTCATTAACTTCCCCGGTTACCAAGTGAAACGTGCGGACCGGCCCGACTCTAGCGGTTACGGTGGGGTGGCGATTATCGCCAAGTCAGCACTAACTATTACCGTCTTGAAAATTTATACGCCTCCGAACTCGAGCTCCAAACTAGAATAACTCTGGGCCAAAGTCAAAGGGAAGAGCGGAAAGTATTTCATTCTAGCGGCAATCTATCGGCCTCCTGGTAACACTCTACCTGCCTTAAATGATGACTTCGCTGAGCTCGAAAGACAGGTTCAATTGGCGACACTGAACTTTACCGGCACTTCCTACCTCGCAGTTGATCTAAATTGTAACCTTCTCGACACGGCTAATAGCCCCAGCAAAACACACCTGCTTGAGTTCATCAGCAACTATTCACTTACCGTGACAGTGCAGCACCCTACATTCGCCACAGGCTCTTCATTGGATGTCATCACGACAAACTCGCCCATCTCTGTCGGCAGAACCAGAGTGAGTTTCTGCCACTACATTCCTCATACATTTATCATATGTTCCATTAAAGTAAACAGGCCTGCCTCAGTTAACACCGTGATAAAGTCACGTTCTTACGGACGAGTAGATACCTCGGAACTGACCCTTGACCTTGGTGAGATCGACTGGGTCCAGGTCACTGGGCGCATCTCAGTAACGGACAAATGGGACACCCTGCTGAAATTGCTGACACCTATTCTCGACGTGTACCTGCCACTCAGAAACATCCAAATTCGGAACCAAACAGCACCACATGTCAGCGAAGCTACCAAACAGCTCATGCACCGGCGAAATGTAGCTTTGCACTTGCAAGATAGAAGCACATACAAAGTACTTAACAGACAAGTTCACTCAGCTATTAGAGCTGACTGTAGGGACGATATTAGCAGAAAGATAGAACAGAAAGGCCCATCAGCTGCGTGGCGTGCTATTAAGCCCATTATCGACACCAAAAAAGGCTCTCATGGAGTTCAACCTCAGGTCCTACCTGAGCATCTAAATCAATACTTTTGTACTGTCGCACCTAAGGTATCAGCAGAGTTCAAACGCCAGGCAAACATGCCTGAACACACACCTCCCAGTTGCCGGCTATCGCGCGTATCTACCAGCTCTTATAAAGTATTGCCCATATCCCTCGAACAGCTAACCAAAATTGTCATGGACATGAGGAGCACAAGTGCTTGCGGACCCGACGGGATCTGTATTAAGGTTATCAAATTTATGTTCTTTTTATCGGAGAAGTGCTGCTCGACAATATAAACACATGCCTGACTATAGCTGATATCCCCCTCCACTTGGAAACAGTAACTCCCATTCACAAATCAGGAGATCCTTCGGATCCCTCTAATTTTAGGCCCATTTCATTAGTTCCGGTTATCGCCAAAATCACAGAGAGGGTAGTGCAGAAACAATTATATCACTATCTGAACTCAAACCACCTACTGGCCCAAACTCAGCACGGCTTCAGACCACTCCACTCTACGGAAACCGCTCTCATCTCAGTCACGGACAAAATACTAGCAGCAATGGACCGTTCGGAAGTAGCTCTCCTTTGCATTCTGGACCTCAGTAAATGCTTCGACGTAATAGATCACACCAAACTACTCACTAAACTAGAACTCCATGGAATCGATAATGACTGGTTTAGGGCTTATCTTGGGGGTCACACGCAGGCTGTTAGCATCTCAGATCAACGCGGAAACAGGCATCTCTCCTCCTTTCTCCCAAACAACATAGGTGTTTTTCCAGGCTCATCACTAGGTCCACTCCTCTATTGCATCTTTTCAAACGACCTCAGTTTGCACGTCCCGGTAGCACACGTCACTCAGTTCACAGACGACACCCAGGTCCTCATCTCCGGTCGCAAATCTGATCTCCCAAATCTGATAAATCAGATGGAGACATGTCTGAACCAACTTTACGACTACTTCCTGGATAACGGTGTGAAGGTAAACCCGACCAAAATTCAGCTTCTCACGTTCGGATCGCGTCAAAATCTTCGCATTATTACCCCGATACGAGTGTGCTTTAGGGACGCCGTGATAGATGAGAGTCATTCGTGTAGGAACCTAGGGGTGATATTTCATCGCCACATGTCGTGGGATTCCCATGTACCTGTTGTGGTCCGCAAGTGCACTGGATTCCTTCTGGCCCTGAGCCATCTGCGTCACCATCTGCCAACCAGTACCCTCTTCACTATAGTTAATAGCCTAGTTATATGCAATATCCGCTACTGCATATCTGTTTACGGGAACGGATCGGCAGCAAACATCCACATACTAGACAAGATCATTAACTTCGCCACTAGAGTCGTGTCAGGTCTACGGAAATTTGATCATATTTCTGATGCCCGTAACGAGTTGGGTCTCCTCACCGCAGCTGATTTGCATCTATTTCACAGCCTTACTTTGCTCCACAAGATCATTCTGACGGGTGAGCCAACGCACATTGCCGGTCAACTCTCTGCAAACTCTACCCTGCGAAACCGTCATACGCGTGCAGACGACCACCTGCACCTGCCAGCCATACACAGAGAGGCATGATATTTCTCTACTCGTCTGTCTTCCACTATAACAAACTCCCTACCGAAACAAAAACGTCGAGGCTGTCTAACTTCAAGAAGCTTGAAGAATGGATTTGTGTACACCATGAACTCACATTTAGGCCATCGCTTTCATATCACTTCTATAAACTACTCGTTTATAGCTCGTATTGCAAGCACAGTGTGTGTAGTGCAGATAGTGATATGGATATGTATTATGTTGGTGTATGAATGTTTGTTGCGCATCTGCTCCCACTATTGACGACAAATCTGTCCTTTCTTTGTAAATATCTGTGAGTTATACCCAGACTGTCCATAATAGGCACTATACGTGGAGGGCATGTATCGTGAAATAAATAAATAAATAAATAAAAGGAGCTCCCAGAATTGCAAAGGAGGTCCCCATGATTGCAAAGGATGCCCCCAGGATAGCAAAGAAGGCCCCATGATTGCAAAGGAGGCCCCAATACGGGAAGGGAGGCCCCAGAAAATGAGAGGAGGCCCTAAGACGGAATAGAAAGCCAGTGGATATGAGATGGGGTTTCGGAGACGCAAAAGCACGCCCAAAAATGGGTAAGGTTCCACCAAGATAGAAAAGGATGATCCAGAAACGTGGCAGGAGGCACGTAATTGAGAAGAGGACGACACAGGATTGGAAATGAGACCCCATGATGAACAAAGAGGCCCCTAAAACAGGAGAGCAAGACCATTAGATAAGAGGGATGGCTCCCAGGCGAGAAAGAACGCTCCAAGACGGGTAAGAAGGTCCCCAGGAGATGACAAGGAAGCTGAGATAGGAAAGGGTGCTTGTAATTTGGAAGATGAGGCACCTGGGAGAGAAGAGGAGTCCACCAGGAGATAAGAGGCCACCCTTCAAATGGACAAAGATCGAATCAAAACACATAGCAGGAGGCCCCAAGACGTGAGAGGAGGCCCCTAATTGAAAAAGGAGGACTCTTGAAGAGAAAAGGAGGCACCTGCCGGACTCGAGAGGAATGCCTCAACACGGAGTAGGCGGTCTCCAGGGCTGAATGAGGCCCTGACGGCCGGAAGGAGCTCCCAGGAAATGAGAGGAGGCCCTTAAGATGGGAGTTGGTAGCAGGTATGGAAGAAGGTGAGGCTTCCAAAATTGAAGATCCCCTCAAGACGGGCAAGGCTTTGCCAGGACAAAGGAGCCCGGGAGGCGTGGCAGGAGGCCCCTAATTTGGCAGATAATTCCCCTGGAGCATGAAAGGAAGCCTCATGCCACGATAAAGAGGCCCCAGGATGTAGGAGGAGGTCCTCCAAGACGGGAGAGGAGGGCCATTTAATATGGAGGAGGATAGGACACAAGAGGAGACATCCAAAACCGGTAAAGAGGGTCCAGGAAATGAGACGAGACCCCTACGACGCGAGAGGAGGCCTATAATTTGCAAGAGGAAGCCCATAAGAAATGGTAGGAGTCGTGCCGGGTACTTGAAAATCACGGTATGGGCCCAAGAAGATCCAGCCGGGGCCCCTGAAAATCACGTTGAGCCTGGGGTACCACAAATTCACGCCCGGACCATGAAAATCACGCTTGGGGCACGACAGGTCGTACCGTTCCCCAACAGACTCATTGGGACACAAATGAAGCAGACAAAAAATCGGGCCGGAATTCGGACTTTAAAGAAAATTCAGAAGAGATCCACAAAATCGCGTTGAGCCCAGAAAACTGGTGTTGGGTCCCCGGAACCACGCGTTCGGGCGCATAAGTCGCGCTGGGACCCAGATGAATCGCACCAAAGCACCAAAATCGTACTGGGGCCCCACAAATGTGCGTCAGAAGCCCCAAATAACACAACGGAACCCTAGGAGCACAACGGGGCCGAAAATGCAACTGGCCCTCCGGAGACCCGCAAAAAAGCAACAGGGCTTTAAAACATACGTTGCAGCCCTAAATAAACATGCCGGGAGCTCTAAAGGAAATACACCGGAAGTTCTCAAGGCATACAGGTGCCATGCGAACGCACAAGGGCCTGAAAAAGAGACTGGGGACGCAAAAAGCAACTTTGTCCCAAAACGAACAAAAAGACCGGGCACTAAATAAACACATCGGGATCTTTTAAAACCAAAAAAAAATCATCGGTGCACAAAAAAACAACAAAACCCTAAAACGAGCAGGGGTTTCGAAGATGTGTTGGGCCCCTAACAAAAATGGATTGGAGCCCTAAGACACATCCGTAGACGAAGAAAGACGAAACGGGTCCAAAAAAGAACACTGAGGCAGGGCTTCGTTTCGGTAGCCAATGCGAGCATATTTAATCAAAGATATGAGGTGCATCAAAGCTCAGCGGGTATCCGCATTTTTAAACATCATAAAATGTGGGAAGAAGGGAACAAATAATCGAACTACAATATAATAACTATAATAACCGCCCGCCCGACTGCTCCGTCAGGCAGCTCCGCGCAATCGGCTTCGCGTAGAAAGGAGTGAAGTACATGAATACAGTATGGAAACGCAATGACAAACAGTACAAATGACAAACAGTAGTGTATTTATGACAACATTCCAGTTGACCAAGTTTGGTTCCATTAACCGGTCATGAACTTGACCTGACATGACCTCGGTGACCTAACATGACCTTGAAACTATATAGCATATCAATATACATCAAACAAGTCGCTAATGTTGCCAAGAACACTTCCCTTTTGCGAATATACGGTAAGCGCATCAGCGCCGATTTTTGTGATCTGGCGCTGCGAATTTTTTGGATTTTAACGGCCCCTAACTCGAAAAAAAATGTCAGCCAATTTCCATTTTTCTTTCTTTAAACGATGCAGCGGTCATTTTTAAGTAGGTACATAGAAAATCGCGTATATCGACCGGTAAAATCTGCAGTTATGTACGAAAAACCGTAGGGGTGGGCGGATTTCACCCCCCTCCAGTGCGCGTGTTAATCTTGCTTATGACATCAAGCTGGTGGGAATGACTAACAGTAGTGATGAATCTAACTAAATTCTGTTAGACTTGGTGGACCAAGAAGTGGGTTGATCAATGGGAGATATCTTTAAGATATGCTCAGCACCAGCCCCGCCAGCTCGCTGCAATCTAAAGGCCAGCGGGAATATAATTCTGGTCGAGAAAGCATTAAGGCATTGGTTTGTTTGGGCACTTAGGTATTTATCCACATATGACTATTTATACCCTGGTATGGCTTAGTTCTCAGCGAAAAAAAAGGAGATTATTGCTATTTCGTTTCGCGTAAATGATGCACCATGCCAAGAGCACACAAGACATCAATATGAAATCATGTTTCCTATTCCGGAACCATACTAATAGCCTAAAAAAATAATAGGAGGCTCTAACACGGTGGAGGTCCCATTTCGGGGAGCAGGAGGCCCCCTTTCAACATTGCCCCCCCTGGAAGTATTTCTCGGCGATGCCACTGCCTCCAGTTAATTAGCAACACCCACGACTGTTCACATCACGTCATTGATATAAGTCAGCAAATCGTGGCCCATAACGTAAACATGAACTTTTCCTTCCTCTGGATACCGGGCCACGCCAACATCCCAGGTAACGAAGAAGCAGACCGGCTCGCAAAGCAAGCCTTAGCATTGAATACTTACCCTAGCGTGGAATATTCGGTAGACGATTGCAAAGCACTCATACAACGCCACATTCGCCAACGTCAACAGAACACATGTACACAACACAACTCAAAACAACACAAATCCAACCATACCCACACAATCAAACCAACGATAGGCATATGGAACACATCAAATCAATATCACCGACAAAAAGAGGTCATCCTCACTAGACTTAAAACTGGTTGTACAAAACTAACACAGCTCGTTTCTGTATTATTTAAGCTAGACAGTGCTTTAGCGAGGAACATCGTCATTATAAAAAGTAATATTTTGACCATTTCCTCGTAGGCAAATCCAAAAATATCCAATTCAATTATATTTGCGAATTTTCGGCAACGAGGCTTCATCAAGCAAAGCGAACACTTGAACAAGGTTCGTAGCCGAACATTTGCTTTGCTTAATGAAGACTCGTAGTCGACAATTCGCAAATATAATTGAATTGGACATTTTTGGACTTGCGTACGAGGAAATGGTCAAAATATTTATTTTTAAAACTAACACAGCCTCAATTAGAGGGTGACCAATACATAGCACCTCACTGCGACAACTGCAACACCACGTTAGGCATAGGCCACATCCTGCTAGACTACAGTAGTTTTAGCTCTCAAAGACAACCACTTAAGGCATTCTGCCAAAGAGAGAGAGTATCACCCTATCACTTCCATCGCTTCTCGGTGACGAACACCCAGAACTCCTTCAATTGCTATTTGAATATCTGTATGCCACAACACTAGCAGGAACACTGTAGGTGCTCCTGCTAGTTTTGTGATCAGGAGCACTGTACATCAACTCGCAATGCATGATTGAAAAACACTCGTAGGGAACACGTAAATAGTCATCCCCGCATGGCGTCCGACGTACATGAGCCGATTTGCTTCGCAATTAGAAATAAATGGCTACCTAGCGGTGCCGTCGGAAGCAGATGAGCTGACTTGCTTTAGGAAAACAAAAACAAAAACTAAAAATAACAATTAGTATAACGTAAAACGACTACCCAGAGGAGCCATCGGACGTAGATGAGCGGATTTGCCTTGCAACGCATAACGTAAACGGCTACCCAGAGGTGCAGCGGACGTAGAAGAGCCGAATTGCAAAACACCGTAATAACCCAACTGACAACCCTGCATGGCATGCTTAGACTAACCCGCTACTAACAACTAACACGCGGCGGCCGGCGTGATAGGCGGTGTGGACAATTACCTCCTTGTTCGCACGGTAAAGATCCCTCGGTGCTCTTCGATAAGAGTAGGTTAAAGCCGGCACCCTGGCAAAATCAACTTCTCGCCACTCTCAAAACACCCCCACACCCACCCAAACTACAAATTATTTTGTGGAGGAGTAAAGTAAAATTAAAACCAAGTAGACATCAGGGAGATGTCCCCAACCCAGCACCCGCCTTCAACACCTAAAATATCACACAAATTATGACGTAAAATTCCATTAACGCAAATGTCCACTTGCCTTCACCTTGATGGTGAAGGTGAAGGTGAAGGTCCACTCGCTTTTGTAGACAGACGTGTAACTCACTCGCTTTAAAGGCGGCGCAAATGACCTTTATGGTCCGGCACCCTAAAAATAACTCTCCCCCCCCCCCCTCCGCCCAGTAATCAGAATAGCAAAATATGGCATTTGCTTCTGCAAAATTTCACCAAGAGTCGTCCAATATGGCCGGAGTAACCCACATTTTGCCAGACAAACACCTGGGGAGATTTCTATTAAAATAAGAACGCTTTGTTTCCTGACATGATCTGACATGACTTGACATCACGACATAGCATGACATCTGGATACGATCCACCTCTTAGCTTGTTCTATAGCAGAGGCCCATGTCTGAGCAGCATGTTTCCAGTCTTGATTAGCAGCACGAAAGTGTTGTTAAAGTGAAACGTACAGAGGATAACACTTGAAAGATGCTGAGTCTAAGTTCGGATGTTTTATGTCAATGCACATAGATGTATCACTTCAGGGTACGCCACGCTCACACCATGCCAGTCAGTATTACAATGAGCAGCTGCTTGCACTGGATGCATGATTGTAAGTACACCCAAAGTTAGACTAAAACTATCTAGGCACATAGTCCAGTGCCCACCTACAACTGCATACTGTTGTGTGTGCATCCATGCTGTGTTAGCCAGCAGGTACCAGTACGGCTTGAAATATGTGTAATACAGCAAGGGACAGCATATGTATGCAAACCAGGACTGTTAGCGGTAGCAAAACGTTCCTTTGTTTGTCACAACTGCAAAGAAAAAGCGCAATTATTATAAAGTCTCGCTGTTCGTGTAGAACTGAAAATTACAATATATTTGAGCTAATGATGGTATGTGTTTTTTTTTCTTCAGTTCAGCACTATTTGCTATTTGCAGTTCAGCACTCATCTATTTGCAATTCAGCACTCGCTCTACGAACACATAATTTGGAACTGGCATTCGAGTCGTGGCGATGAATTGATGACCCGTGTTAAAATATTTTGTATGGACCTGGCATTGTGTCGGAGTGGGGTCATTTGTACTCTTTGCAGAGAGCTCTACTTAGCATACCGGTGCGTCAAGTTTCACTCATTTGCTCCGTTTCTATCAGCAACACTGAGAAAAAGGTGAGAACCTTATTCGTTCTCAGAGAACATCTATCGTTCTCATTTTCCCTATTCAAATCAGACCACTCAAAATGAGAACTCTGTTCGGGTGAATCAGAGAACACCCGTTCTCACACCGAAAAACGTTCTCATGTGAGAACCCTTTTTAGGCTAACATTGAGAGCGATAAACCTTCTCACTTGAAACTAAAAATCGAGATCGCACGATGCCGATTTGAACCCTCAAAATAGAGCACGTATATTTAAAATGTACTCTTGCGAGAATGGGTTATGGTCTCGGATCGCAACCCCCCTTCTCAGCTGAGAATGAAATAAAGTCTCAATTTGTATCGAAACGGCTTTTCTGAGAACGACCTTTCTTCTCACAAAATCCATTCCCAAAAATTCACGCCAGCTCTTTAAATCCGACGCGAATTTCATCAGTCATCGCCTCTGCTTCCAATAATTAACCCTCCAAACAGAAAACTGCTCCGGGGAAAAACACTTTTATTCAGAACAGACTTCCAGTCCAGCCACATCCAACAGTGCAACTGCCACGGCTGACGTTCAACAGGCTGGGGGGCATTTTTGCAATACGAGAAAGCTACAGCAAGCATTACAAAAACATAACTTGAGACATAACCAAAGTGTTTGAAGGCATAAAATGGTTCGAAACCCAACCTATCATAATTATAATATTGTTTATTATCTTATTCCATTCACTCAAACCTTAAATTTAGTCCACGGATCAATAAATATGGTGGCCAAAGGCTGCCATTTTATTGATCCCTGGGCCACCATATTTATTGATCCCTGGGCTAAATCTAAGGTTTAGGTGAATGAAATAAGAAAATAAAATAATACACTAATTATGTTAGGTTATGTACCACGAATTTTCCAGGGTCGAATAACCTCGGTTAGGTTAAATTGTATGTTTTTGTACCAATCAGCTTTCTAGTATTGCAAAACAAACTATCACGGCCAGGGTATAGATATACCCAGGGAGATACTTGACCGGGCTATAGGTACTTCTAATATACATATCCAATACAATGCGATGGCTTACCATTCAGAGGTCGCTCCATTCCATACACTGCAGTGCCCAACAGTCACAAAGCAAGCTGCGGACAAAAACGCAATGGCCGCCAGCACGCAGTCTCTCTCTAGTTACCGTGCACGCAGCCTGAAAATGATCGGTGGCGCGCATGCGCAGACTCGTTTCGCCGCGATCGGGATCAACGACCTTCCGCTGAAATCAGTCATTACGAGTGGTCTAGGGGTAAGATGCTCGTCCACAATCGAAAGATCTGGGCCGCTCTCCCCCGACACCAACGGCGTAAAGATTGTCGAAGCTATATGACTCAACAGTCGACGTGTGTAAAACCAAACCAACCAACAAATGAAGATCACTGACACCAACAAAGATTCTAAACCTTAAAAGAAACTTCTACATGACTCAAGAGAGTATGACGATGAAGTGCTCTATCATGAAACTGCATTTGAGTCTCAAACTAGCGTTCCTTCTCCATTGATCATAAACTCTGGTTTCTTGCGAGGACTTTTCGCATATATTCTCAAACTGTTTTTTCAGTGAAGGGCGAAGTCTGGGCTAGTCTGCTCCTCTGTTATAGTGCGAATGTTCACCTAAGCGGCCTGCATCGGCCCCACCCGACCGGCACACTTTTGAAACCCTGATAACTTTGTGTTACAGTGTTTCTTGTTCTAACATCTTACTCAAAGCCAGATGTGTTCTTTTCATGCTTGACTTTATTACTTTTATCCCAATGGTCTCCATGGAGTATGCTTAATTTTTCGTCATAGAAAGGGGCTTGCGGCGGCTTTTTGACTGACCGCCAACTCCCAACAGTGTTCTACAGTCCTATTGCAGAATTTCAAGCTCAAATTATCCTGTTCGAAGCCATATCTGCTATTTTTATTTTGATATTGACCACCTTCATCACACTATTTCTCCTGGAGTGTTATCAATCTGTGCTCAATGAAGGGGTGCGCGCCGACATTGCCGCGCTCGGGCTAACCATACATTCCTCACCGCAGCCGGCGCCCAACATCCATCCACGTTTGCATGGTGGTCGCTTGGCTGATTAGTGTTGCGGGAACTCGAGTTCAGTCCCAGAGGTCTTTTTATTTCTGCTTTTAGTTATGCAAGTTGGCGAATGTTTCGCCATGAAATATCCTTAGCTCTGCATGCCTGCTTGAGGGAGCGTAGCTGTATTACAAAAACTCAAGGCAATGCGGTTATGTCTAATATGCACCGATATTCGATCGCGTTGTGCTGTCAACATGCCATTGCTCATCCAGCGCTTTTATGCGCGCCTGATGTCAGCCTGAGACACCATCAGGGATGAAAATTGGCGTACTTGGAAACGTGCTTTGCTCTACATTGCTGTTTTCATTCGATGCTTTCAGCTGTAGCTGAGGTGGCGCGCCTTGGCTTGGCTCTTAGTCATACCGCTGTCTATGTGACGATTCGCTCTCGGCGTTTTACCTGAGAGTGCTTGATAAACGGCCGACGGCTGGTAACGACTGCGCTCCGGATAGCAGCAGCTGCGTTCGGTCGATACCCCATTGTCGTCGAAGCGCAGTGCGTGGTCTGCAGGGAGGGTCTGAGGCTGGAGAGACGCAGTCCGTGGTCAGTATGGAAGGTCTGAGGCTGGAGAGACGCAGTGCGTGGTCTGCAGGGAGGGTCTGAGGCTGGAGAGACGCAGTCCGTGGTCAGTAGGGAAGGTCTGAGGCTGGAGAGACGCAGTCCGTGGTCAGTAGGGAAGGTCTGAGGCTGGAGAGACGCAGTGCGTGGTCTGCAGGGAGGGTCTGAGGCTGGAGAGACGCAGTCCGTGGTCAGTAGGGAAGGTCTGAGGCTGGAGAGACGCAGTCCGTGGTCGGCAGGGAGGGTCTAAGGCTGGAGAGACGCAGTCCGTGGTCAGTAGGGAAGGTCTGAGGCTGGAGAGACGCAGTCCGTGGTCAGTAGGGAAGGTCTGAGGCTGGAGAGACGCAGTCCGTGGTCAGTAGGGAAGGTCTGAAGCTGGAGAGACGCAGTGCGTGGTCTGCAGGGAGGGTCTGAGGCTGGAGAGACGCAGTGCGTGGTCTGCAGGGAGGGTCTGAGGCTGGAGAGACGCAGTCCGTGGTCAGTAGGGAAGGTCTGAAGCTGGAGAGACGCAGTGCGTGGTCTGCAGGGAGGGTCTGAGGACGGAGATAGGTATCTGTGTGTCGGCGGGGAAGGTCTGAGGACGGAGAGAGGTATCTGTGTGTCGGCGGAGATGGTCTGATGACGGAGAGAGGTATCTGTGTGTCGGCGGAGATGGTCTGAGGACCGAGAGAGGTATCTGTGTGTCAGCGGGGAGGGTCTGAGGACGGAGAGAGGTATCTGTGTGTCGGCGGGAAAGTCTGAGGGCGGAGAGAGGTATCTGTGTGTCAGCGGGGAAGGTCTGAGAACGGAGAGAGGTATATGTGTGTCGGCGGGAAAGTCTGAGGGCGGAGAGAGGTATCTGTGTGTCAGCGGGGAAGGTCTGAGGATGGAGAGCCGCAGTTAGTGATCGGTGATGAATGTCTGGGGATGAAGAGACACAGTGTTCGGTGGGTGGTTTTAATTAGTGAATGGGATAGGATCGGACAGGGGAGCAAGTGGACAGGCGGTAGAGGAGCGGGTAGGCGGACGACAGGGGGGTGGGTAGGCAGGCGCTCGGTGGCCAGCCCACTTTCCCCCTTCACTGACCGGTCGGGTGTGTTCCTGGCACCACGCTAAGTCGCAATAGCATAGGAGTTGTGAGTGCCGTGCATAATATAATATGACTGCATTAAGGTTGTAAAGTGCTTATAGGTTACTGCTGCACAGAGTGTGTCAAGATTGGTGGGCTTCCCAAGGTCTGGAGCATAGGAATGTATGGATGTCCAAATGTTGACTGAATAAAGCTTATTTTGTTCTCTCAAATAAGGTTGCGCAAAATTGTCCTGAGCAGAATATTAAGTGGGCATCAGTGAATAATAGTCTTCAGTTGCTTTTCCCGAGCACAGAATAACAGCCACCGAATCGTCTGCAACAGCGTTGACAATTAAATCAATCGATAACCAAAAACAATCCATAAAACCAAGTCACCAACGAGTTCTGTAGTATCTAGGTATGAACTGACACTGACAACAGAGGAACATCTTCTTTCCAGGTCTTTCAGAGACACAATATCTGACTTGGAACGGGTTCGTCCCACCCGCATCCATCACAGCACAGCTGTTTCACGATGGTCTTGCCTTTCAATACAAAGGGAGAAACAAATCCTAAAGGGCCGTAGAGGGCGCTCACCATGGACAGGATTCCTCTTCGAGTACGTAGTCTTTCTGGGAGCTTCACGTTCACGTGGAGGGTATCCTTGTCTGTATTCCACTCAATTCCCAGTGCTTGTTCAAGGGCGGCGTCTTGATTTGCAATAGTTACGCTTGGGTCTTTGGACAGACTTTCTGGTGGTACAGTTTGCAAGACTTCTGGATAGCTGCAGGCAACCTGCTTCGTATATGGTGTCTTTTTCACCTCATTTCTTTCACCAGTGATTACTGGTTGCAGTTGCACCATTCGAGAGTATCATGAAAACACCCGATGAGGGACATATGACAATAACATTGTTCTTGATGCTAATGAACATCCACGCAGTGTTCAACTCATATGGAAATGGCGGTGCTGGGCAGAAGAGCACCTTGCTCAAGGCCACTGGCAACTACATGAATATGTAAACAGACCATTATTTTTGTAATGCGTTTAAACATTGCCACTCTGTATTTTCTCAGTGTTCTTAGCTCATTTCGGGACATCGTCTTACTAGATTACCAAACATAAAAGCCCGTTTATTACCTTGATCATCTTCTTTTGTACGTACGATGAAAGCAAATATAATTGTATTCGAATTTGTTTTTCATATATGCTATTCCCGTAACGACGGCACACGATGTTTAATGCGAGGAATCCCATTAATACATTGGCCAATTTGTGAGTCGACATCATGGTGACTCATTCGGGGAAATAGCCGCCACGCTGGGCGGTACCATGCTACCATGTGGAGCGACTCATTTGTTCTGCCTAGCAGGTTTTTTTTATGATTCTGGAGGTAAAATCCTTAACTAGCGGTGGAGTGAGATGAACTGATAT
Organism: Ashinkailepas kermadecensis; assembly: GCA_034440615.1. NCBI lineage: Eukaryota > Metazoa > Arthropoda > Thecostraca > Neolepadidae > Ashinkailepas > Ashinkailepas kermadecensis. The sequence goes on along the minus strand of JAOTOM010004291.1, from coordinate 47,591 downwards.
CTCCTCTTTCCCGTACAGTCATTTGTACAATGCATCTAAATCATCTGCAACGTTTACAACCACCGACGGTGCAGCTTGCCTTACGTGTCATAGGATAATAGATGATAGTCTTGGTGTCATTAGGGCCATCTATCGATAGAAATCAAAATAGTTTACCTGATGAAGATTGAAAGCAGACGCTTTATGTAATACTAAACACTTGGCTTTCTTATAGCCACCACTGGCGATACTGAATTAGAAAACAAATGTTTTAATAGCAAAACAAATTAGATACTACCGCCATATTTTGAGTAGTCAGCGAACTAGTCAGGCCCGGCAATTTCCCCAAATAATCCACCATGTTGTTAAGACAGGTGTGTGACGGAGAACAAAAAGAAACGCGTGTGTGAAAGGTCCGTTTTACCGGACGAGTTGACAGGATTCATGACAAGAAGAGATTGGGTTTGTCAGATTGTACGGTGTGAAGGAAGCGCGGCCGGGTGCGGCTCAAACCCGGCGAGAGTCCGTTCCAGGACATCAGTGTCCTGGCACGGCTGTCACTCCGAGTCGCCTGTCGTACCGATATCTCATACCTGGCCATGTGCATGGTAAAGGTCTCATATCTCATACCTGGCCATGTGCATGGTAAAGGTCATTGCCAATTGATGATTACATGCCCGTGTACAGTCTAATTAGCAGGCCTCCATCTCATCACTACCATATTTTCATGTAAAGTAGTTCGGTATTCCAAGGAGTGGCGTACCTACGATTTGCGCCAGGAGGAGGCTAACGGATTTGGAGGGGGGGGGCACCTACATCATTTTTGAAAAGTCCCCGGATTTCGGCCACTATTTTTTTTTCAAAGGGGCCCTTTTTATTATATTTTTATAAAATAACTAGTGACTAACTTAATTGTCCTGTGGAGTGGGCCCAATCTACCACCATCGTTATTGAGTCATCGGATTTCAACCCTAACTCCCCCATCCTGTTCGAAGGTTTTTCTTTTGGCTTCGCTTGATAAGTCACCTCACACTGCTGAAATTACACTTGTACAAATAACTCAAAAATGTTTTATTTTTTTATTTCAGGCATTCCAGTTAATAACGCCCGTTCGCCAAAACTCCAACGAGTACACCTGCCTTGCGCATTCGGCGCATCCGCCACACTATCTACAATTCTGCGGTTTGTGTTAGGCCTCCCACGCTTTGCTAATTGCTGTTATATGATAGTTTTGTTCTATATTTGACGTGTGGAATGCTCCGGATGGGGATTCGATGGGAAAATACGATTATTCAATTCGATGATTAGTTTTCTTCCCACAATTTCTGGTGGTTAAGAAACCCGGAGACCCGCTGAACTTTGATGCACTTCATCTCTGTGGTTAAATATTCTCCCAGATTGACTACCGAACCTAGACGCTGGTTCGGTGTTCTTTTTTGGACCAGTTGTGTTTTTCTTCGTCTACGGATGTGTTTTAGGTCTGGAGCCAATTTTTGTTTGGGGCCCGGCACATGTTTGAGACCACGGCTCTTTTTTATAACGAGTTTTGTTGCTTTTTGCGCACTGACGATGTTTTTCAGGTATCGGCGCGTTTTCGAAGACCCCGATGTGTTTCTTTAGTGTCCGGCCTTTTTTTCCTTCCTTAGGACCATGTCGCTTTTTGAGGGCCCCCAGCCTGTTTTTGAGACCCCATGCGGTTTCATGGGCCCGGTGTTCCTTGAGGGTCTCTGTTGATTTTTGTGAGTTCCTGTGCGTTTCTTTAGAGCTGCAACGCATGTTTTAATGCCTTGTCGATTTTTGCGAGACTAGGTACGCTTTGGATGGCCTGGTGCACTTTCGGCCTCCCGTTGTGCTCTTAGGATTCTGCTGTGTTTATTTGGGGCTCCTGATCGCACATTTGTGGGACCCCAGCACGATTTTGGGAGCTCCGGTATAATTTTTCGGGGTCCCATCGCCACTTTTCGGGCCCAGGCGCGTGGTTTCGGGGGGAACCGAAGGCCAGTTTTCTGGACTGGACGCAATTTTTTTAAATAGATTCTTTTGAATTTGTACTGTCCGAGTATGATTTTTCGGGCACTGGCGTCATATTTTTACGCCCCGTTGCGATTTATCCAGCTTCGGTACGTTTTTTCGGGGCCGTACGCGATTTTTGAAGGCATCTGGTGGCATGTTTGGACCTTCGGGATCGAAATCCATGTCTAGTATCCCTTAACACGCGCACTGGAGGGGGGTGAAATCCGCCCACCCCTCCGGTTTCTCGCAAATAACTGCAGATTTTACCGGTTGATATACACGATTTTCTGCGTACCTGCTTAGAAATGAACGGCGCGTCGTTTAAAGGAAGAAAAATGGAAATCGGCCGAACATTTTTCAAGTTAGGGGCCGCTAAAGTAAAAAACAATTCCGGCGCCAGACCACAAAAATCGGCGCTGATGCGCTTCCCGTATACTCGCAAAAGGGAAGTGTTCTTGGCAACACTAGAGACTTGTTTCATGTATATTGATATGCTATATAGTTTCAAGGTCATGTTAGGTCACCGAGGTCAAGTCAGGTCAAGTTCATGACAGGTTAATGGAACCAAACATGATCAACTGGAATGTTGTCATAAATGCACTACTGTTTGTCATTTGTACTGTTTGTCATTGCGTTTCCGTACTTTATTCATGCACTTCACTCCTTTCTTCACGAAGCCGATTGCTCCGAGCTGCCCGACGGAGCAGTCGGGCGGGCGGCCCGGTTTCGGTAACTGGAACAGGTAACTGACCTGATAATGTGGTGCTATATAGGTGACCTGAGGTCAAATATTGGGTCTAGCATCTGCATTGCATCACTAGTAATGTCCAAAACATCACTGATGCCCATTTTTGAGCATTTAAACACAATCACAGCGATCCATAACGATGACAAGCCAAGCCATGCAAAACCAGGAAATTTTGCCAATTTGACCTCATTTGACCTTGAAGATATTGACCTAAGGTTATGAAATTTGCACACAATAGAGTTCTCTACCGTACCCATCCACCCTGCGAATTTCGTTCCTCCAGCTTTACTAGGAGCCGAGATCTTAGGGGGGCGGGGAATCCGCCCCCCCTCCAGTGCGCGTAATTTTCAGAGGCCCTCCAGGGCGCGTGTTAAAAGGTTGTGCCTATGAAGATATATCTGAACATTCTGTTTAACCAGATTTTCTAGTACGTTGCAAACTATTTAGGTCAAACTGACTGGCCTGCAGTTTCCTACTCATTTCACAGCTCCCTTTTTGAAATTGGTACTACCTGTGCATTTCTCCAATCTTCAGGTACTTCAGAATATTCCATAGACCGCCTGAAAATGATACCTAGGGGAACTGCCAAAGCTTTAGCATACTCTACTAAGATCCTAGCATATATATCATCTGGCCCAGAAACTTATTAGGTTATATTCTGCAACTGCTTTTCTACGGCTTCTGTAGTTATTGTAAGATCCTCCAGCCTATCACCTGTCATGGCATAACCTTCAGTTGTTTATATTGTACCAGAATTCCCTTTCGTAAATACTGATGAGAATTGCTTGTGTAATAGAGTTAGTTTTGAGAGTCTTAATCCCATAAATTCAGCCCCCTGCCCCCTCCGTTCCCGGCGCGACAAGTCTCAGGCACCTAGACTGGCGTCCGCCTGTCTGATGCCGACGTAAGCAAGCCACCGCTCCAGTCGGGGCCGGTCAGTGGACCTTGCCCCTTCCCCTCCCCTATCCGACCGGCGCGCCCCGCCGCCGTCGTTAAATGTTAGATGTAACAGAGTTCACATAAAGTTATACGTTTGGCTGTCCCGTAACCGTAATTGAGATAATCCCGTAAGCTTTCCGATTGTAAAAGTGTACCGTAATTGTAACTGTAATAGTGTACCGTAAAAGTCACATAGCAACCATCACTAACTGCAGGCCTACTTCCCCTGTCGAACCTTCTAGAACAGGGGTGTGACGTAAATGGGCGTATACCTCTTCGGCCAATCAGCGGCCGGGGCATCGCCCGTGAGAGACCCCACGGCTGCGCCCAGTCAGTCAGGCTTGGATTTTCACTGCGAGCGGACCGCGGCTGAAACGCTCCGGCGCGCGAGCTTCCCAACTAAATTCGGCTTCTAAATTCATAGGAAAGGCAGTATCACGGCTTTCCTTCAGAGGAGAAAGTTCTGTACGGTGTCGGTCTGTCTCGTGTGATCGTGCGAGTGCTGCAGTGCAATACAGGGCAGCTAGAAAGATATTGGTGCTTTCGCGACCGGGGTTATCGAGACGACGAGGTTGCTAGACATTCGCGTGCCAATATAGGAACTTTCCTACACTTGCTTATGGATTCCACAATATCACAATCATCAACCACTATTTCCCCATCTACCTCCAGTGCTCGTACACTACACTTTCTAGCCTTAAATTCGTAGGAGCTAAAGAATCTCTTAGCATTACATGCTGAATATTCTCGAGCTAGTTTGATTTCAGCCAGTCTTTTAGATGCCCTAACACACTTCCTAACTATATTTCTAGCTATTTTATATGATTCGAGGCTTACCTCAGTGTAAGCATCATTTGTTTTCGTGAATGCCTGTTTCTTTGACTCCAGTAAATGTTTTACTTCTCTGGTCAGCCATGAAGTGTGCTTAACCCTGGTTAATCGAATTTGCCTATTGGAAATGAACCTATCCTGACCTTGAAATAGTTTGCCTTTTATCATTCTCCACATTTCATACGCATCTAAGCCTTTCAATAAGTCTTTCCAATTAAGTTCATTCAGGAAGATCCTGAACTCATTGTAATTTCCCTTAGCAAAATTTGGAATCACTGTTTTATTGGTTCCTGCACTTCTAACATACAATGAGAAGCGTATAATGTTGTGATCAATATTACCAAAAGTCTCTCCTATGTTCACATTTTGTACCTTTTTTCTCATTAGTAAGCACAAGATTTAATATTTCATTTTCCCTTGTAGGTTCATGTGTCATTTGAAAGAAGACATGTTCCTCAAAACAAGCCATGAAACTTCTTCGTGATTTGTTTAGACCTATAGTTTTGTTTCCCAATCCTGCTATGTTGAAATCCCCCAACAAAACATTTCTCTCCTGCACTCTCCTACATATCTCTTCCTGCATCAACCTGTCAGTGTTTTTATTCTGGTCCGGAGGTCTATAGAATGCCCCAATATAAATTATGTTCCATTCTTCAGAATGATATGTAACCACACAGATTCTACTCCTTCACTATGTACATCCTCTATGGAATGACATTCCATTATTTGCCTGACATACAAGAGTTTAACTCCTCCTATCCTTGTCTTCCTTTGATAAGCATGCATGTTGTAGCCTGTCAATTCAAATTCTTGCAAGTTGTCTAAAAAAATGATTTAATTAACCCAAGCCTCTGCCATACATATCAAATCTAGCTTTTCAGACAACATAGATGCATGCAGTTCCCCAATTTTGTTCCTAACACATTGACATAAAAACATGATAAACTATTCCTCCCCTTGCTTGCAATACTTGTCTCTTTATCAGCTGCATCCCCTCATGACCTGCCTATAGTTTCCCTGTTTCCTACTGAGAGCCTCCTCATGCCTATTGCTGAGCAATTCCACTCCTGTCCAGTCTAAGCACTGGTCGAAAGGTGGGTATATGTACGGCGTTAGAGGTTATATAATGGCGTAACTTCCTCGCACCAAGGTCGGTCATTTGTTTAGTCTGAAGGTAGACGAAATGGGCCAGTCGGTGTGTAACCGTTCTCGAATGTTCAAGAACATTTTCGAAAACATGGAGGCTTTTACGAGACTGGTCGGTGATATAACTGCCTGTTTTCGAACATCCCTGGAAACGGGGATGATGAACGAGAGTTCGAGACACAAATCAAAAGGATGGAAAGGGTGGGATAATCGGTGCATTCCATCGCTGCCAGTCCTGAGATTTGCCATCATGTTGGAGTTTTTGAAAGCATTTGTACCAATGGAATGTTCCGTCGGGGATTAAATCATTACGATGCGTGACACGAACCTGCGTAGGATATTATAGCCCACCTGGGTGAACACACCCTAACCCATCCCCCATGTAGGATACCTGCATAAGATCACCATTGGTAATATTTAAGGCAGTTTTATATTGGACGAAGCCGGCGAACGTCGCTGGATACGGGTTCGGGTCTCCCACGAGTCAGCAGTGTAAAATGTGTTGTAGCCACCTGTTGTCTATATGTTAAGTTCACCTGTCGTCGCGGGTTTGGTTTGCTTTATCGGTGACTACCAGTAAATGTATGTTGGAGACGAAGCGAATTTTGTGTTACGTTCCATTCAACGATACGGTTCTGATGCATCGCCGGCCTCTTTGGTGAAGGAGTTAGAAAACTCGTCTACTTCGAGTGTTTTTTTTTCGTTTGGATCTCTTGGTTCGGAGGGATGTCGATACAGTATTCAGACAGTGGTATATTCCGTCCTATTTCAAAAATAATTGATCACTGAAGTAACTGTGATGTGTTGGTCGTGCCACGGGAATGACATTGTACCTGTGCGTGGTGAGCAGACTCCATTACTGTCCTGAGGTTTTTCGCGTGCTATTTCCAAACTGTTTCAGCTAGAACTTGGAAATTTTCCTGACTATTCTTTTTGTACGTCTTGCCGCAAAAAAGAACAGATGACCTTTTAGCTAAGAGCTAACCCGGTACTTACTTAGGTATATCTCCGATATCAAAATGATGTAAATAAAGCTATACGACCTTCAATATACCAGGAGGTGCTGGGTTGACATCAAAAGTAACGATAAAGATTATACTTTATTACTCAACGTTTCGGCCAGGGGCCATCGTCAGGAGTGATGAAAAAAGCTAAATCTTAAAAGTTGAAAAAGCACGCGGGAAAAAAGCGTGCAAAAAGACACGTGGAATGCAAAAAGGCCTCCTCAGTGGTGCAAACACTCACAGAAACTCCAAACCAGAAACAAACTATGTCAAGAAGGAATCCTCTAAGGAAGCCCGAGCCGATGGTCCATATACATATCGATGCATACACTCACGCACATATATAGACATGTATCCAATATAACGCGTAATACATACTATATATAATTTATGTTCATGTAATTTTATGTGATATACCAAGACGCCGTTTGCGTGTTTAGTTGTGGCCGTAGATTACGTATATGTAGAGATTCGAGGACCTTCAGATCAGCGTTGTCCCTGGCCGTTGCTAGAATTTCTACTTTGAAGTTTGTGTTAGTGTTGCTGTGTTCCATGTTAGAATGTTTGTCGATCATGTGTTCGCCTAAAGGTGTGTATGCTCTCCGAAGTCTGGCATCTCCCAAGTGCTCATTGTACCTATCCCTGATGCTACTTTTGGTTTCACCGACATCAATTGTTCCTACGTTTTTCCGTGTGCCCGTTCCTACCTTTGAGCCCGTTGATACAGGTGTGGCACGTTCTCCTACCAGCTGAGCATGGCGGCATTTCCAGGGCTGAGCGGACCAGGTAAGATTTCAGCGTAGATCCGCTAGTCCAGGCTACCCTAACATGGTTTAAATGAGACGAACGGATGGCTGCGTTTACCTGTGGACATAGTAGGTCATCGACAAAAGGAAATCTCATGTAAACATAGTTTGGATTGCTACCCGCTCGATGCCGACGTTGCCCACCTATCCTACTGCTGTTGTGAGGGTGAGGTATAGGCATCAGGAATAGGTACAATGAGCACTTGGGAGCTGCCAGACTTCGGAGAGCATACACACCTTTAGGCGAAAACATGATCGACAAACATTCTAACATGGAACACAGCGAAACTAACACAAACTTCAAAGTAGAAATTATAGCAATGGCCAGGTCAACGCTGATCTGAAGGTCCTCGAATCTCTTCATATACGTCATCTACGGCCGCAATTAAACACGCAAACGACGTCTTGGTATGTCACATAAAATTACATAAACATAAATTATATACAGTATGTATTACGCGTTATATTGGATATATGTATATATATGTGCGTGAGTGTATGCATCGATATGTATATGGACCATCGGCTCGGGCTTCCTCAGAGGATTCCTTCTTGACATAGTTTGTTTCTGGTTTGAAGTTTCTGTGAGTGTCTGCACCACTGAGGAGGCTTTTCTGCATTCCACGTGTCTTTTTGCACGCTTTTTTCCCGCGTGCTCTTTTAACCTTTTAATTTTGAGCTTTTTTCATCACTCCTGACGATGGCCCCTGGCCGAAACGTTGAGTAATAAAGTAGAATCTTTATCGTTACTTTTGATGTCAACTCAGCACCTCCTGCATATTGAAGGTCGTATATTTTCTTTACACGCAATGTCTAAAACCCATGAGCATCTAAGAGCCATTCTTCGTTGTATTAAATAAAACTATTCCTATTTGACCTGCTAAATTATATAATAATTAAACATATATTTGATCTTTTAGCACTATGTGATGAATGGAGGGGTAGGCAGTACCAGATGCATACTTACATATGCAACTATAATTAATATCACCCGGGTCCTGTTTAGGTGTACATTTGTTTGCCTAGGTGGGTACCTGCTTACCTTCACCTTGATTACATTGCAATTCACACTAGCTAAACAAAAACACCTGAACCTGCTCATGTTGGTAGTAGGTACCTAGGCACCTACTTATTCATGTTCGGCGGTGATCAAACCACCTTCACTAACTCATGCATATTTACCTAGGTTGGGTAAACAGCTGAATAAACATATCCGGATCGGAATGTTCACAAGCACTGACTTGTACCACAGCCCAGCACCTATCTAAAAAAAAGCCGCGCGTGCGTACTATGCTCTGTGTAATAAACCTGCCTCTCGTATGGCATTCATGAATGAAATAGAGAGAGAACTGTAGGTTAATTATTGTACTTGGTAACTGATGATACTTATTACGCTTGAAGAAGATATATACCAGATTTTCGTTGAAGTAAATTTAATAACTTCGCTTATGCAATATGCAATTGTTTTTGAACGGACAGACAATTGTGCACACAATAAATGTATCCATGTTTTGCTTCCGAACAGTTTTTGCGTGATGTGTGCATGGTTTCTTTCATAAAACGTGTTTTCTTTTTTCCCAGACGCCTATTGCATTACTTGCCGCCGTTACACCAAAAGTGTGTTTATGAATAGTAAGTTGAACGGTTTTGTGACGTAAATTGCTAGTATCATTTCAAAACTCATGTTAGTATTCTCCATTAATTGCTAGGCACCTCCAGTCTAGCTATGCAGTCGGTCGAGTCAGATGAAAGGGAAGACAGGCATATTGTTATAATAAAAGTATTGAACTACCTTGTTGCGTACTCCTGCAACTAGGTTCTAATACCAACCTACCTTGGAAAATAAAACACATAACCCATTCTTGAATATAATCTCAGATGATCTTGCTCTTACGTCTTCTCATTTTGAACGAATTCGAGAGAATTGCAATTTCTATGATGTTCTATGATGTTCTATTCTATGATGTTCTATGATGAGATATCAGTAGACAAGCTGAAATGGGTCCTGACTTAGGAAGAAACATAGATATTCTCTATTTAAATCCAAGGTCCATAGTAAGTAAATTTGATGAGTTCAACATCTTCCTAAGCTAACTGAATCACAAATGGATCTTTATATGTATTTCTGAAACATGGCTATCAAAGAAAATGAACAGAAATTTAACCTAGATGATGAAGATTGTGAACTATTCTACCAAAGCAGGAAACACAAAACTGGGTCGGGAGGGTCCGCAATCTATTCTTTGGAATCGCTAAAAGCAAAACGGCTCTATCTATTTGATTGTGTTGCTGTTGAAGCTGAAGTTATTTTTCTCGAAATATAATTGAGTAATAAACGAACTATTTTGATATGCCAGATATATCATGCACCTGGTCATAATGTACAATTTTTGTCAGAATTTGAAGAATGCCTAACAATAATAAACTATCTGAACATGCCTACATACATCTTTGGAGATCTAAATGCTGCCCTGTTCTCAATTCCAAATGACCACTTTGGTGATTCATTTTTCATGTCTCATGGTTCTTATGGTTGCTCTCATGGTTTTCTTCCTCTAATATCAAAGGCAACTCACACACACTCATGTGATACATCACACACATTAATTGACAATATTTTCTGTAATAATGTATCAAAATTAATACATGCTGGCATCATTAAATCTAATTTATCTGATCACTTCTCTATTTTTACAACATCAACATTGCATATAAAAGTGGGATTGATAAATTTACACATACTCAAGTCTTACCAAGAAAACAGCCTCCATAAAATCGTGGGTTTCAACAGCAACATCATGCTCAATCAATCGAAAGCAAGTATCATTTAGTCAAAAACTTAAATATCAAACTGCTGAATGCAAGAAAAGTTATAACAAGTATAAAGCACACTGATTACAATAATTGGGAAAGCAAAAATACTTCATTATCAGGCTGAATATAACAAACATCAAAATAATACAAAATATACATGGAAATGAGTAACCGGATACTGAGGAAAACTCCTTCCAAACATGATATTCCTGAAAAAAATTAACACAGATTTAGTAATTGCTCTAGAAATTGGTGTAGCGATAGTTGACGGATTAAATAACTACTGCACAGAAATTGCACACAAAATGAGAGAACAGATTCCTCAAAACAACACCAATGTTTTAGAATACATGCATACCCTCCCAGATATATCAATGGTACTATTAGCCGTAACAGAAATCAGTTCAGATACAGTGATTGCTTCCTTGAGTAATGTTCGGTCAATAATTAGTGGAATCAATTTCAGGATATTTAAACAATCATATAGGTCAATATTACCACAATTAACCCATGTCATAAACTTATGCCTGAATAGTGGGATCTTCCCCAAGCCACTTGGAATTGCTTTTGCCCGTCTACAAAAAAAAGCTTCCCCGGTAACATGTTGTAACTTCAGACCTATTAGTATTCTTCCATATATGTAAAACAAATATTGGCAAAGATAATTTACGACCAACTCTTGGAACATTTCACACTACACAATGTACTTTCTGATCAACAATTTGCTTTCAGAAAAGAGAGGTCCTCATATGTGCTTCTTCTCTGAGCCTGATCACCAAAGGAATTGAAAACAATGAATATGTTCCGAATTTACCTTGATTTGAGAATGGCATTCGATGCTGTTGATTAAAAAATATTATGTGCCAAAATGGAACAATATGGTGTGAAGGGAAATGCAATAAAAAAGATACAGTCATATCTACCAGGAAGAACACAAGCTACCAGAATAAATAACAGCACCCCTGCTTTCTGAAGAAAAATGAATTGGGTGTACCACAAGGTTAAATTCTAGGCCCCTTACTCTGTATAATATGCATAAAATATGTTGTAAATTTGCATGTAGCATGTGAGACATTTCCATCAGCTAATGACACGGCTATCCTTTTTTTTTAAAATCAAAAGCAGTGACTGTAAAGAGCTTCAAAACAAGATCACAAATTCCTTGCCAAAAATTCACAATGGCTGCGTTCGAATCTTTGGTCATTACATGAATCCACCACCGTATACCAGCTGTCTAACAATCACAAAACAGATAGTGATATCCAGATCGAATTTAATGAGATTGCTATTTTGCATCAACATTCAGTGAAGTATCTTCGTGTATACATAGATGAAAATGTGTAATTTGCATCCCATATCAGCAGTGTTCAAACCTAACGAGTCGTAGCATGGGAATGATATCAAAAATCAAATATGTCCTGGGCAAAAATCACCTTCTGAAGTTGTACAATGCATTCATTCTCCCATATTTAAAGTATTGTTGTTTTCTTGGGGGCACAAACTATGATAATCAGACACACAAACTACCCTTACTTCAGAAAAGAATGGTGCGTATTAATGAGGGTGTATTTCCCCTCAGATTGCGAACCCTATCTTTAAGAAATACAAAATTTTAAAAGTCCATGATATAGCAAAACTTAAGATGTTGCTTGTTATGCAAACAAAAATAATTTATAATCAGCTGCCTCATTCTATTAGACTTCTTTTCGCGGATTCGCTGAATACCCCATATTCCACAAGATTACAAAACCACTTCAAATACAGCTATTCAAACAAAAATTATCCTCTCTTCACCATTGAATGTTTTGGACCTAAGCTTTGGAATATTAGCAGAGGTAAAAAGGCCGAAGCTGTCACCGACGAACCCGTGAGCTGTCCTACATGTCTTGTATACATGCTTGATAAAATACATAGCTGAGAAACCAAAGCGACTTTCGGAGAGCTAACACGCTTCTTCCCTCTTGACAAGTCCTCTGATTTTAAAGGTGTTTTGATGCCTTCCTCTAAAGCTCCGTTCGCTTTCTGAATGATTAAAACATTTTACCATTCGAAAATTGTGGATGCGAAGTGCAATTTGTTTGTCTCTTATGAAAGCACTATCTTAGTACGTGTGCGTCCCAAGCAGGATGATAAATTCAACTATGTGACCAGAGGCTCTTTGAGGGATCAAAGTGCTGGGTGAGCTAGCATATTTTTTGTTGTATATTTCCCTATAGCTAGAAAACAGTTGTAGGCCATCTGCATATGCACAATTGCTTCAATTGGTTGCCATATTTGGTGACTTTCATTACTATGGAAATAAGGTGCATGCACGCCCAACTTCATCTGAAATACTCACAGCATTACTCAGATGCAGAGATGGGCTTAAATTTTGTAATCTGGGATGTGGTGGAAAGTTGATGACCAATTCACCTTGAAGGATAATTTTCGTGCTGATTGTCAAGTAAAAAAAACTCCTTGGTGCTTTTTGTGCAATTTTTGCATGATGTTAAACACCCATTGATTTGCAGTTCTCACCAAACAACGTGATTATACCATGCAGTTGGAGTAAGAGGTCATAATATTCCACTGTCTTGAAGTTCATGCATTTGCATGGAAATCCATACTTAATGAACTAAATGAATTCTTGCCTCCCAAAAACAGAAATTTTTAATCTTGTGATTTTATGCATTTTGCATGCACAGGGCACCAGTGATCTATAATAAAAATACAATGCATTACATACCCATTCAATTTTGGTAATTTTTTTCTTCTGAAATCAGCTTCTAAAATTACAACAAACTTCATTCATTCATCACCATATACTCAATCTTTTCCTCATTTCTATGTTCTGGCCCTACTGAGATGACTCCACTCTAAAAAAAAACAGGGCACCGTAAAATTGCAGATGATTATCTTCCGGATGATCACAAAATCCCAGACCAGGCAGTTCTTCCAGTCCTGCTCTTTGAGGTGTAATTCTGTTATATTACAGCAAGTTTCACTGGCAATTCTGGTCCCTAATGTGGTGCTGATTTTAAATGCAACATGTATGCAGAAATGCACACTGGTGATGACCCAAATGATTCAATATGGGTTACACTTGCACACACCCCCCCCCCCCCCTCCCGCCAAAAAAGTTCTTTTTTTCAGCTACGTATTATTTCATGTAGGTAATTTGAATGAATCTGATATTCATAAATTTATGAAGCCACTCTATCATATCCAGATTCATTTAAATGACCACAAAATTAACCATCATATATTTTATTATTGAGCCCTTCCTAACATATCATATATTTTAGGAAGGGCTCAGTTGCATCTATGTGCATCCACCTACAAATATTGGCAAATTTGTGCTTGAGGTGTTTTATACATTTTAAGAATTATATTTCGAACTGCCATCTTGACAAACATGATTAAGCTGATATGACCATTCATTTGTGGTGTATATGATTACTTTTCAGTTGAAGAGCAAAATAACACTTACAAAGGGACTTTGGATGAGGTAATATAACATAAAATGTTAAAAGAGCAAAAAACCATGACCTAACCTAACAAAACAGCCAAACCAGTATGATTGTGCTGTTAGATGGTCATGAGACAAGTATTACATACAATTTGCCTTCTTAAAACAAACAAATCGGTTAGGTTTGGTTAGATAGTTAGCTTAGCTTTCATTTGATTTTTTTATATTCCTTCAAAATGCAAAAAAGGAAATAGCGTTTCTTCAAAAGCACCTTGTGTTAGGTTAGGTTAGGTCAGGTTAGTTTTTTTCTCGTGATTTGGACAATTTTAAGAGAATAAATTTTTTGATATTTTTTCAATTATATTCTTTTAATTCTTTCTCCAGAGGGAGGTTAGGCTTTAGGCTAGGTTATGTTCTATTTATTTTTGGAACATTAATTTTTATACTGTGTTACCGAACTCAAAGTACACTTTTTGGCGTTAATTTGCTCACAAACTGAAAAGTAAGTATTTGCACAAAAGATGAGTGGTCCCATCACCTTAGTTACGTTCATAAACATTGCATTGGAAAGATAAATCCCAAGAATTCATAAAACGTATTCAAGCACAAATATACAACCAAACCTTTTATGGCCCCGGTAGCTCAGTTGGTTGGAGCGCTGGCCTGCACTGGTCTCCCCTGTCCTGGCAACACAGGGTTCGAGCCGCTTCACGCGCTCGCATTTAGGGACGGCTGGGAGGGTCAGTTGGCAGCTGGCTCGATAAGGCCGGGGACGAGCTACCCCGGGCGGCCCTGTCGGTGCATTGACGGCACGTTAAACTTCCGGTCAAAATTCTGTCGTTGAACTGGATTTCGTGGATCGGGTGGTGAGGCCAGGGTTCACGCAACAAGCTCTGCTTAGCAATAGAACCCTGGTTCATAAAGCCACCCCAGCAATAACCCGGATTAAATTATTTTTTTTTAAATAGCAACAAATATATAGAATCAGAAAGCATTTCAACCCAAACCAACGTCTTCAATGCAGAAGCCTAGCCAAACCGAACCTGCTTTTGAATAAAACAATTTCTTTTAAATTGGAATATGACAAAATCTCCAAAATGCTTCAACTTAAAAACCCTAACCTCACCTAACCTAGCATAATCAAACCCTTTCCTTTCTTTGATTGTGGTGAAGGAAAAATAGTAGCAAAACTGATCTTGTGAACATCTTAAACGACAATAAGATATTATTGACGTTCAAGGTAACCACAAGACAAGTTTTACACACAATTTACCTCCACGAAGCAAAAAAGTGTTAGGTTTGGCTGCGGTAAGCCATGGTTATGGTTTTGTCATAAGCTATCATTTTATAAGTGGAGGGAGGCCATCACAAGAAGCATTAATTACCTGATCATATTTTGGCATTTATCTGTACCATCGTTCCAATCTTCTTCGAACACCGAGGGACATCTTCACCCGCAAAAGCTGTTCTCCGTGCTTCAACTTGTTGCACCTCTTTATGTCACGCAATTTTTGCTTTATTCTTACAGCTAGCACAGCCACAATTTACCTTCCTTCATGGTACAAAGTGGTCGACTTTCCCATCGTTCCAGCTGCTCCCAAGGGCGAAAAAAAACCTCTCCTTTATACCTACCGACGGATTGATGATTTAAATCAGTCAACCCGTGTGCTAAGTTCATGGGAAACCATTTAAGCCATCAGTTATAGCTTGTTCTCGACACCTTGATGACATCACATAAAATTACACAGCTAGCTGCGGATCCATTAATGTAAGTGGTAATATTGTGGGTATCCGTGATGATATGTTTGACAAAATTGTCTTCGTGTTGATTTCCTGTTTCATTTCACGAATTATTACGCAAATTACGGGCAAGCAGATGTCTTTTACGTTCATGACGTCATTGTCCAGGACCAAGTTCTCCTTGGTTCAGACAGGTGATTTCCTAAAGTTGACGGCCCCACAAATGTCACACATGAGACAGCTCGCTGCTGTCTCTTCGACATGTCGCCGACGTCTATGGGAATTTAACATTGGCCGCCACCTGCGCTGCTGTTTTTTTTTCAGCCGTTGGCTGACTCAAAGGGACTTCACCACTATATAAAATGTGCTGTCTACCAATGTAAACTAGTCTAGAAAAAGACCTTGCCATGATTCATTGTTCCAAAAATATGTATTAAAAAACTTGGGAAGAGAAGGTCGGTCAGTCCTTGGTTGTCTCATTAGGGCCTTCCGTGTCCCTTTAGCTGTCACCGACGTGCATCGGCGTGTCGCCGTTTTTTTCACCTCTGAATATTAACATAGCAAAACATTTCCTACATACAGATATACCAAATGTTGGTATATCAAATGGACTGCTCTCAAAAGTCACATTAAGACAAGCAAATATTAAATGACTTATGCATTCACTACATCTGTTTGATCTAAGGCCAGTCATATGTGTCCTTTGGGTATGACTGCTTACAGCATTCTATACTGTTATTTCTATATCTATATTGTACAGAATTATATATTCTTCTATATAGTTTATTATTGCTCTAACACCGGCTGCTTTGTAGGCTTGTTTATTCATTTTCCATCTCTTAGCTTGGAGTGCCGCAGCTTTACTGTTTATTTTATGGTGTTAAAGTTAGGTGTTTGCAGTCCTTGGGTAAGAGGAGGGGCACTCCTGGCCACCTGATCTAAGGTGGCGGACATTTAAAAAAATATTATCTTGGGCGGACCCTGTGAGGGATTTATGGCAGGATATTCTATCAATTATGCCGTTTTGTCGAAGTAAAGTCACTCATTGATGTATCCGATACCATGTATATTGTAAGGAAGGTGATATACGACAGGTGGCCCTGATTTCCTTGTTCGGCACTTTGTGATTGATTATGTAGTGCTTAATAAAATGAGTGACATATCAAATAAATAATAATTCGATGGTCTTCTGAAGGCTAGATACATGGAAATATAGGGGAATAATAATGAAACCAAGATCAAGGAACACTTCATTGTTATTTTCTACCTCATATATACATGACCAATGTTGGTTCCAGGGATGATTTGTTTATGGTAGCTAGAATGTATTCCTTCCGTTGCGGAGGTACCAAGCCTGGATACCTTGTATTTCTTGTTTATGCAGGGGATATGTTTGGTAACGTCAAGTTAATGATCCTACAGTATCCAACAGCGCGTAAGGTGAACCCCGTCTGACAACAAACCATCTCAAGCCGTCAGCTTGTACTGTGATTACTGTAAGCTGCTTGGCGCGCCGTGAGAGGGTTCGCTGCCGAATGGGCCGCCTGCCACATTCACTGGCTGATAATCGTACCGTGAAATCGTCGCTGCGATCTGCCACGCCTCTGCTGTTTGTCGCTCGGCCGGCAGTGGAACGGGCGCGGCTCCTTCCTCTGTGGCCAGACACGGGGCAGAAGAATGTTTCTTTCCGCTGTAACCAGGTACAGGGCATAGACGCGTATCTTTGTTTTGTGAGCCAGTGTGGGAGAGAGGCGAATCGCTTCCATCCGTAAGCTGTGCGAGCTGTTCTCTGTGACTACATATGAGAGAAAGAGAGAGAGAGAGAGAGAGAGAGAGAGAGAGAGAGAGAGAGAGAGAGAGAGAGAGAGAGAGAGAGAGAGAGAGAGAGAGAGAGAGAGAGAGAGAGAGAGAGAGAGAGAGAGAGAGAGAGAGAGAGAGAGAGAGAGAGAGAGAGAGAGAGAGAGAGAGAGAGAGAGAAGCGAGAGGAATGCCTCTTTCCTCTGTGACCATATGCAATGCAGAGACGCGTCTCTATGTTCTGTGAGACAGCACGGGGGAGAGGTGTATCACTTTCATCTGCGAGCTGTACGGGGAGAGGCGTGTCCCGTCTGTGAATCGGTATGAGGGTACCTCTTGACGTACCTCTCAAACATGCTTTCAGCGATGACGTCCATTCTGCCAGAACTGGTTTTATAGATCGGAGTTTGTTTATAGCCTGGGAGTTCCAGCTTGCTTGCCACTTTCCTCAGAGGAAATCATTTACTTTTGATTGGTAATCTCTGGCGGGGAGGTGCCAAACTCGAGTCCTACGTGACTGCTCGGCACGCTGGGCAGCAGCGTCGGCCAGGTCATTTGCCGTGATACCGGTATGGCTCGGTACCCAGCAGAAGACGATCTCTTACCCGCTTTGCCCAACACTGTCAAACGTGCTAGGATTTCTTGAGCAAAATGGTGTGGTGGGTGAAAAGACTGAAGAGCCCTCCGGCTACTCAACGAGTCTGTTACCACAAGATGGAGGGTTTCATTCCCAACCTCAATAAAACACAAAGCCTGAAAAATCGCAACCAAATCAGCCGTGTACACAGACTCGTGTGGTGGTAAAGTAAAAGATCTCGCTGTTGTCCGACATACAAATGCACACCCAGTTCCATTGACTGTCTTGAACCCGTCAGTGTATGTTCGAGAGTAGCAGCGATGCAATTATGGTAGCTTCAAGGCTTCTACTCTGAAAAGCTCTGAGAGAGTATGTCCTTTCGTGGCAGTCGCGAGTGGGGGGGGGAGGGAACAATTTCCGGTGAATCGATTTCCCATGATGGAATTTGCATGTATTTCATCCTCGCCACACTTCTCAGTGGGATTTGAGCCTCTTGAAGTAGCGAGTGGATTCTAATGCAAAATGGTTGTAGACTTTGACCTCTTTTCCCATGGAAAATCGACAGCATACGGTGTAAAAGATAGATTTGCACATGGGATGCGCTAGAAGATTCCTCAGCTTTATTGCGCACCGGAGTTCCAGCTTCTCGCGTCTGCCAACGATGATTCATGGGGCTCTGCCAAAAGTACCTGTAGCTGGCGACGTCCGAAATTCCCCCGTGGCGATCCGCAATCCTGTGTGGTGTACTGTGTTGAGTTCCCGCTTCACGGAGCTACTGGCAACGTGTTACTTAAATGGCGCGTAATCGTGCTTCGAGCGGATACGAGATCGAGATATCTTTGAAAAGTTGCTCTATCAGCTCCGAAAGTGAGCTGATAGAGCAACCGATCAGATCCGAAAGTGAGCACGAACCTATCAGGTCGTGAAATGCATTTCATTATGTTCATTGTTCGGGAGCACTTACCTCGCAAAGTGTTGAGATGGTTCCTGCAGGATAGCCGGTTGTCGAGAATGACGCCGAGAAAGCGGGCCGATGGCCGCACAGGTATTTGCTGTCCATACAACTGCACTACCATCTCCGGACAGTGGCGACGACGTCGGCAGAAGCTAACGGCACCGTTTTGGAGGTAGATAATCGGACTCCGTTTGCAATCGTCCATTTTTCAAGACAGGCTACGGCCATCTGTGGCTGTCTATCCATGGATGGTAATCGCGCCGCACATGACCAAACAGCCAAGTCATCAACGAAAAGTGACCTTCCAATACTTGATGTGCGTCCGTTTTCAATGTCATTGATCAAAATTGCACACAACGCAACGTAGTACGCTCCCTTGTGGGACGCCGTTCTCCTGGACAAAACGTGGAGACAAGTGGTTTCGCACGCGGACACGGAAGGTACCGTCACCCAGTAAGTATTTGCAAGATGTTCCTATAGGTCCGCGTATCCCTTTTCCACACCTTCCGAAGTGTTCCGTATCGCCACACAGTGTGGCAGCCAGCCTCCATGTGGAAACATTGCTCCCACGTGGCCATTTTGCATGAAGTTGTGTCATATTTATCTGTCTGGTCGTAAAACGTGATCTAGCGCGCTACGATTTTTCCTGAACCCACACTGAGCCTGTAAGCATGCCTTCTGTCTCGAGAAACCAACTGAGGCGAACATTTATAATCCGTCCCATGAGCTTACAAAGGCATGTCAGAGAGATGGTGCGGTAATGTAGAGGATCACGGCCAGTCTTACCTGGTTTCACAATGGGGATTACAATGGCTTCTCGGAAAGAGGAACGAAAATGGCGGACGAGCCACCAGGAGTTGAAAAGGAAAGAAGGGAGATAAGAGCGCAAGGCGGAAGGCGTGTTGGCATGGCGTTGTGGATTCCATCAGGTCCCTGTGGCATAGTCCGGAGTGATCCGATGGCGAAAGCTACTTCTTTCATGGTAAAACAACGATTTTATTAATGGACCACCGGGGTGGTAAGAAAATCAACTGGCATCGACTCGCAAACAGTCTTGTGGCGAAAGAACTCAGGATGTTCAGTGTTGCCTCGACTTCTTTGCGATAGAGCACGACGAATCGCCTAGGCAACTTCCGTAGGATGATCAACGTTCTGGTCAGCTATTCGCAACACAGGGAGGGAGCTGAGCAGTATGTACCGGCAATTATTTTTACTCGAGACCACACCTGCGACGAGGAGCTAGACCGATTCAGGATATTGATATTTGCCCTCCATGATGCACGTTTGGCTTCTAAGATGTTGCGACGCACCATCGCTCTCGCCTTTCGAAACAAAAGAGATTAGTTGTGGTACTGTTCTGATTAAATGTCTTGAATGCGCGGCGTCGTGCCCGAATGGCATCTCGACATACAATGGTCCACCATGGCACAGGGGTTCGACGAGGGGATCCGGACGTTTTCGAGGATGCACCGTGATGTTGCCTGTAAGAGCAGGGGATGAGAATCTATCGATTTAATGTAATTATTGTCAAGTTAGAGTGGATAATGCGTCCTTAAGTTTGTCTTCGAATTTGGCCCAGTCAGCCTTGCGTTGGTTCCATCGCTGGGATCTGGTACCCAGTGTTCAGTCTCCTCTATATGTCAGCCAGATAGGAAAATGTTCACTTCCAATGTGCTCGTAAGATACCGACCAATCAAAATGTTGTGCAGCTGTGTGCTCTACAAACTTAAATCTAGCACCGAAGTATGTCCAGTTCGGATCGTAAAATGGGTGCGAGTGCCTGTGTTTATAACGCATAATGATTAATCCATGACGAAAGACTGCAAGATGCGACCTCTGGTGTTCACATTTTCGCAGCCCCACATTGTGTGGGGGGAGTTAAAATCCCCTAAAACTAAAAAGGCAGGATGGTCCTAAAAATAACCGGACGAGCTCACCTCGGATAAAAACAGTCCCAGGAGGTAGATATATAGAACATATCGTTATAGAAATCTTAACTATCTGGATGCGAGCTGCTACTGTTTGGAGGTCTGTCTTTAGCACGACCTCGCTAGCTCCGACATTATGGTGAACAGTCAGCATAACTCCACCGTGCGCAATTGTGTCGTGGTCCTTCAAGTGCAGGGAAGGTCACGTCGGAGCTTGCTCTCTTGAAGGCATACAGCAACAGTGCAGTGCTGATTTAAGATTACCTGGTTCTCCTGGGCACTGTTCCTAAAACCTCTGCAGTTCCATTGTAAAAATGACTGCTTTGGAAACATTTAAAGATTGACTAGAAGGGATATTGCAACTCGGTTCAGATTTCCCCAGACACAGGTGGATGCTTCAAGGATTGTCAGAGCTCTACTGAAAATGGTGCTCAGCTTCCGTCCCATGGATTGTGCGGCTCCAGGGCGCGACCATCCACGGAGCTCGGCCGGCTGCGCGGTCGGGATCGACGAATACTGCCTTCCGTAGGCGACACCTCCCACGGAAATGGTTGTTTCACTGCTCGGCTGGAAGTTGCTGGTGAAGAACCCGGTGTGCGGTTCTCACCAATCCTGGGTGGTGTTGGAGGTGACTCATGTGCCGTCCTGGCGTTAGTGAGGGTGCCGTTGTGGCGACGGTCCCTTGGACTTGGCACGGGTGGATGCCCCTTGTGGGTGGAGCCGGGCTGCCCTGCCCGCAGCTCCGTGATCGGACGCTCCAGATAAGACCTCAATCCCGAAAGCCCGGTCCTTGGGTGGCTCCACTGGTGGATGGCGAGAGGACGCACTAACCCTCGATCCCAGCGGGACCTGCTCCCACCATCTGGCCAGTGAGATCAAGTCTCTTGGGTCTCGGGCGGAGCAGTCTGTAGCAACGGTAGGGGGAACAGGTGACGCGGTGGGTTTCAGGCTCCGCGTCTTCAGTTGGTGCTTCACGGGTCCCGCCGTGGAGATCATGGCCGCCCCGGCGGCACGACCGTGTGTTGCAGGTGTTTTTTTTTATAGAATCATCCTCAGCGCTTCGAAATTTTACTTCAATTACTTCATCCCTCAGTTTTTCGCATCCGAGTACGTCTGCAAGCAGGTCCCATCCGCGCTTCCGTTCAAATGGTAAGAGTGCAGATAAAGTCTTTCCAGGGTCGGTTGACTTATAGATCAGCACAAGTAGCGACGACAGCCTAGACTCTGAACTAGCGGTGGTAGAGACCACCGGGCGGGCGGAACGGAGGATACTGAGGGCGGTAGGCCTCTGTAGGCGTTGGGTAGGTGCATGACAAGGCAAAATGATCGCAATTGGTCGTTAAGCTAAGATAAAAACTGGGAGGCTCCCGGTGAGTGGTAGCAGGTTGGTTACCTTTTACTTTGCCTGCATTCGACAATTTTGGATGTATGTCGACGTAAATCTCCCTGGCCTGTCAATACGATGTCTGTTTAGTGTATTTCAATGCAAGAATTTCTATCTCCTTGACATGTACTGGACAGGCTCTGTCGTAGGCAGTGTGTGGAGCCTGTTTATGGCCGCAATTTGTACACATCAGCTCTTCCCAGTCGCATTTTTTCGCCAGTGTGTTCTGATACGCCACAAGTCAGGTGACCACGGCAATACTGGGTGATGTGCCCGTATCTTTGGCATTTGAAGCACCGCATTGGGTTTAGAACGAAAACGCGAGCCTTCACCTTCGCGTAACCAACGTACAACGCAACGGGTAGGTCTGTGGAGTTGAAAGTCAACACAATGTTGTTCGTGGCTTGTAATTCGCTTTATACTTCAAGCTTCTTCGTCACCGTACTCCGATCTACAATTTCTGGATCATAAACGTCACTCATATCAAAATCGCAAAACAATGCATAGCACCATTTGAGAAGTTTTTTTTGTCCTGTGTGACTCAACTAAAATAGGTATCGTGACATCACGCCTCCTACCATGCTCTCGCACGCTGTGTTTAAATTCTGTTGAGAGCAAATTTTTCCTCGCATCCTCAGCGCTTCGAAATTTTACTTCAATTGCTTCATCCCTCAGTTTTTCACATCCGAGTACATCTGCAAGCAGGTCCCATCCGCGCTTCCGTTCAAATGGTAAGAGTGCAGATAAAGTCTTTCCAGGGTCGGTTGACTTATAGATCAGCACAAGTAGCGACGACAGCCTAGACTCTGAACTAGCGGTGGTAGAGACCACCGGGCGGGCGGAACGGAGGATACTGAGGGCGGTAGGCCTCTGTAGGCGTTGGGTAGGTGCTACCGCTTACGGTAGGCAAGCCGGTGTTCTGATCCTTTGTGACCAGAAGGTTTGTTTTTTGGAAGTTGCCAAAAGGTGTATTTGTTGTCTGCTCCTCGTGGCGCCCCACCACACAGGGGCCTTACAGGAGGACGCCTGTGTCCCGCGGACAGGAGGATGCCAGGTGCCCCAGGAGCTATGCGGGGCGGGCGGCACCTTCGCGCGGCCGGGAGAGAGAGACTCACCACCACGATACCGCGCTAGCAGCGCCACCCGCCCCTTGACCCCGGCCGGTCGGACCGGCAGGCACCAGGCCAAAGCCCAGGTCCCCAGCCCAGAGCCCAGGTCCCCAGCCCGACGCGACCTGTCGCTTGGCCGGTATGGGGCCCTACCGGCTCGCCCGCCCCTCCGGGATATCGGGACCAAAGAGGCGTGTTGGTCCCCCGTCACAACTAACATCGTGCGACGAGGAACCTTCAGCCTCCAGGACTCCGTCAACCCCGGGGGATGGGCCGAGGGGGTGCGACTACCCTGATAAGACTGAACGGACGAGTAGACCAGGGGAAGCTGGCCTGCCTGCTCGTGACAGCAGATAGGTTGTTGTTGCAGGGTTGGATGGGCATACAACAGGACGCTGGCACATGATGTATAATGGAACTGGAAGAGAGGGATGGACGATGGAGACTACACGAGTCCCTGAAAACACCTCCGTGTTTCCACACCCCTTGTTGGGGCGGCTGTGGTAACCCAAGGGAGCACCATTTCCCTAGCCAGCCGAGTAACAATGGTTGACCCGACTGCGGTGATCGGACACGTCCTACTGGTTCTGGCCGTGCGACTACCATCAACACCTGCCATGGTGCTAACCCTGACTCAGATCCTCTGCTGGTTCTGGCCGTGCGACTACCATCAACACCTGCCATGGTGCTAACCCTGACTCTGATCCCCTGAAGGTTCTGGCCGTGCGACCACCATCAACACTTGCCATGGTGCTAACCCTGACTCTGATCCTCTGCTGGTTCTGGCAGTGCGACTACCATCAACACCTGCCATGGTGCTAACCCTGACTCAGATCCTCTGCTGGTTCTGGCAGTGCGACTACCATCAACACCTGCCATGGTGCTACCCTGACTCAGATCCTCTGCTGGTCCTGGCAGTGCGACTACCATCAACACCTGCCATGTTGCTAACCCTGACTCTGATCCTCTGCTGGTTCTGGCAGTGCGACTACCATCAACACTTGCCATGGTGCTAACCCTGACTCTGATCCTCTGCTGGTTCTGGCAGTGCGACTAACATCAACACCTGCCATGTTGCTAACCCTGACTCTGATCCTCTGCTGGTTCTGGCCGTGCGACTAACATCACCACCTGCCATGGTGCTAACCCTGACTCTGATCCCCTGCTGGTTCTGGCCGTGCTTCTACCATCAACACTTGCCATGGTGCTAACCCTGACTCTGATCCTCTGCTGGTTCTGGCAGTGCGACTAACATCAATACCTGCCATGGTGCTAGTGTTTGGTGACTGACTGATCCCGTGTCAGGAAGGCCAGTGTTGGTATTGGGGAGGCCAAAACCAGGATTGGGCCAGGTTAAGTGCCACGATCGTGGTCGTGCTAATGCTCGTGCCAAATGCGCACATTTTCGCTCGCATAAAATTGTCATACATACTGATGTTCTTTTGCGCGTACGTGCTTTGCGCTTGCGTACTTGTATGTTTACATACTTTTGCACTGATGGTTTACACTTCCATACTTGTATGTTTACATACTTTTGCACTGATGGTTTACACTTCCATGCAGTTGTGATTACGTACATGTTCGCTCCTTTTTTGTGCTGACGACTAGCACAGCCTCAACTAGAGGATGACCAATGCACAACACCTCACTGTGACACCTATAACACCACATTAACTACAGGTAACATCCCGCTAGGCTGTAGTAGCTTTGACGCTCAAAGACAACCATTTAAGTCCTTTTTCCAAAAAGAGGGCATCGCCATCTCGCTTCCATCGCTTATGGGTGATAAACACCCAGAACTTCTCAAATTACTGTTTGGCTATCTGTATGCCACCAAACTAGCAGGAGCATTGTAGACACCACACCACCAACACGCACTGCATGCCCGCGCACACGCTCGTATGAATAGCGTAAATAGCCATCCACGAATGGCATCTGATGTACATGAGCCGGATTGCAAAACACCGTACAGACCTCACACACACAACACTGCATGAAAGCATGCTGCTACTAACCCACTGGTAACAATTAACACGCGGTAGCCGGTGTGATAGGCGGTGTGGATACTTTCCTCCTTGTCCGCACGGTAAAGATCCCTTGGTGCTTTTGGACAGGAGCAGGTTAATGCAAATCCATTTTGGCAATTCCCTGGGTAATCGATTTTTTCATCCTCCCCCCATTCCCTCACCCCCCCCCACTAGAGCTACAAATTATCTTGCGGATGAGTAAAGTAATCTAAAAACACTAAGCCTCCGCCATCAGTATCCTACCCGCCCCATCTCGGGGGTCTGTTTACGCCCCCCCCTCCTCTGATGCTTTCCGCAGATATCGAAAAATCTGTGCGCACCGGAATTTCGCACACCTTTTCCCACATGAATCTGGCATGTTGTGTGAAAATTTTTGGTGCGTTCCACGACAGATCGACCAATGCACTTCACCCCATATTTTTTTATTGAGACCAAAATTTGCTCACAGGGTAGTAGTCTTTGGCTCTGAATACGGCTGTGCAAATTTCAGCCCGATTCGGCCAACGGTTTTTGAGCTATAGCCTCCGGCATTATTTTTAGGTCAAATAACATGGGTTGGTTTGACGATGGATATCTCATCAATAAGAAGCGGAAAGGGTGGCAAATTATATATATTTCAGAAGAAAAAGGATCAACTGAAACATTCCCGAAATAAAATATCAGTATTTCCTACATTTGACCTCGTGACCTCATGACCTCGTGACCTCGTGACCTCCCGTGACCCCTAGCCCATCGAAATTGACAAATTTGACGGCGGAAATAAAAGTGGGCATGATTTCGCTGACCAAACAAAAAAAAAAAATGCGTTCTTCTTATAAATATCCGATATGGCCGTCCGCTCTTCATGACTTTTTGCGATTTTGCGTTTTCCGGGTAGGACGGATTTCGTGTAAGCTTTCTTCCATTGGAAAGCTACATGAGGTAGAACAATGACATACAGACATATGATTGGAAAACGTTTTTCTAAGAAAAAAAAAACATTCATACCTTTTTAATGTAGATCTTATAGTTTCCCTTAAAAACCATCACGAATTTCAAGGTCACTAGTTACCGATAGGTCACCCATGGGTTTATTTACGCGTAGCGACGCAATTGTACTTCGGAACAACTGATATGTATTGAATAACATCAAACATGGAAATAACGCAACCCGACCCTATTGAATCAGGTTCTATTACCTACATATTGCATCTGGCGCGGTAGGTAGGTACCTATAACAAACATGAGGATCACTTTGTGTCAGCGATCAAGTGTTAGGCAGGTTTATCATTTTGTGCTGAAGAAAAAGCATTGCGTCTCTGTGGACTGCTGATGACTATGTGTTAAAGGCAAATAAAAGCCGAGGTGTTTGTCTCGCGTATGTCTTCCCTCCCACCCCATCCGTACTTCGTACATATATCCGTACTCCCCATCCGTACATAGCTCAATACTCTCCAGCCTGGTGGCGGTTCCGAGGGAGATAAAGGCGCCGGCGTTGATGCCGGCGGACAACAGAGGGGTTGACATCGGGAAGGAAACGATAACAGGCTTGGCAGAGCCGGAGCAGTGTACGAATCAGTTTTCGAAAACGCCTGGTGGAAAGAGGACGTGGTGATTTTTTTTCGACGTACATAAACGCTACAAGCAATTGTGATAGTCACTGTGTCGATTCTTATCGTCGCCATACAAAGCGAATAACAAAAAAATGTTGCTGAAGTATCGGTAAGCCCCATTGAAAACGTGAGCATCCTCACATTACCAGAGGTGTGGCTTTGTGTGTGAAATTTCCAATTTGAAATTTTTCAAACTATTTTTTTAAAAATATCTCCGATTTTTAAAGATTTTTTTTTTCACAATCAGCGTCAGAAATGAAAAGAATGAAAAGGATACACCGAAGGGAAACTTGATGCAAACAAAATTCAGAACTCTGGCAGGCTTAGAAGAACAAAACATGCCAAAATCGACAAATATGTAAAATTCATTTTGCGGAAATGTTTGAACTCAAAATTGACTTTCCATCAAAGAAAATATGTTCCGTTGGCTGCTGGCTATCTGTACCTGTTGAGAAGTCCCTGAAATATGCCATATTCAAAGCTCTACAAATTTCTGAATGCACATGCAATTTCAAAATTAACTCGTTAAAAAAAATTTTACAGATTAAAAAAAATATCCTCGACCAAAGCGATGCGCCAGGACGAGTTGTTTCAGATGCCATCTTAAAATCATCTGTCAATTGATATTTACTATCTCAAAAAGCCATTTCCGGAAATCCAAGCTGTTTGCCCCGCTTTTATTACCAGATTTGATGCCCTACTAGGCGTTGCAGTGACCAGAAATCACAGAAAACGGCCTGAAAACGTCCTATTTCACCCATCGCGCAAAAATACAACGTTAAAATTTTTCCTTTTTTCGGAATTTCCGAAAATATTTTGACAATTCCTAAGGTGCCCACGGCCCCAGATTCCATGTTCACCCCCAAAATTCGGTTTCGGCGAACTTCGAAATCGACGCCGTTTGTAACGATTTGGTTATCAAAGCCAAATCGACGCCGTTTGATCTGCTTTCATTTTCCTAACATATGTACCATTGTGCAGCACAGTGTCCCATGCGGAATGTCCACATGCGCAGTGTCCCAAGAACGTGAATAATGAAGTCACATGAAGGTTGTGAAAATGATGTTTCCGGGCACAGCCTACGTGCACTGTGACAGCAAAGAGTGGCTTGCAATAGGTGTTCGACTGTACGTCCATATAAATGATGCTCTGCAGGTGGAAATAAAGCATAATTGTACTTCTTGTTGTGATGTTAGCATGGTCGAATATGGTCAGACTGCATCGTTGTCATGTTTGATGGCATTCAGTACGTGTTGTAAGTAACCACCAGATGTTCTGAAGTAAAATTACGCCGCTACACGGAAATAAGCTACGACACTATGGTGATCATAAAATGTTCAACCCTTGTTAAGGAAGCTACAAGAGCTGCATTGGAGAGCTACAAATGTGTAAGTTGGAAAAACAAGTTCTCATCATCTGATGTTTATTTCGTTGTTCTATCCCATCGTTGTTCGATTGTGCACTGCTTAGTGCAGTGCAGTAATGTGCAATAATGTGCAATATGCAGGGAGTGCCCAAAACGTGAACAATGAAACCACAGGAAGCTTGTGAAAATGTTCATGTTTTCCGGGACACGCTATGTATACCGTGACAAAAACGCGTGTGTTTGCATTACGATAGGGATTCGACTGTACGTCCATGCAAATGATGCCTACAGGTAGAATGAAGGCATAATTGTACTTCTTGTTGTGAGGCCAGCATGATCAGATGTTTCCATTACCAGACCACCAGATATTCCGAAGTAAAATTACGTCGTCACGCGTAGATAAGCCTATG
The DNA here is from genome assembly GCA_034440615.1 of Ashinkailepas kermadecensis. Lineage (NCBI taxonomy): Eukaryota > Metazoa > Arthropoda > Thecostraca > Neolepadidae > Ashinkailepas > Ashinkailepas kermadecensis. The sequence continues at coordinate 18,978 of JAOTOM010004291.1, read as the reverse complement.
GATGACCTATCGGTAATACCTTCTGACCGGCGGTGGCAGTCCGCTGTGTCCAAGGTGCCATGCTGCACTGTCAGTGCGGCACGTACTGATTGCCTGCAGCCGACTTACCCATGAGCGAAGGCGTCACTTTGGACGTACCCCTCTCTCTCCCTTCTTAGGGAAGTATTAGGGGACGAGTCATCAATTGTTCAATCGGGACGGCTCTTCCGCTTCCTATCAGAAATCAAGTTTTCTGTGATTTATGCCCCTCATTAACTCGCTTTTACACCTGACAAAATGAGGATCGTAGCACGGCATGATGTCACACGTACATCGACCCCTTCACATGCAGTTGTCTCGTCGACTGACCTTCGTGCATATGCCATTGTTTGACTGACGATGATATGGGCGCTGCATGATCGACGCAGTCGATGTGCCCATAAACTCCAATAACCAACCTATCGGTAATGGGTGACCTTGAACTTTGTGAAGTTTATTAAGGCAAACTATAAGACTTACATCAATAAGTTTTAAATATTTTTTTGTTAAGCAAACGTTTTTATATCACCCTTTTTATTTCATTGTTCGATCCCCGTAGTTTTCCAATGGGAGACAACTTACTCGAAATCCGTCCGTTCCGAAAATCGGAAAATCATAGAAACCATGGAGAACGGACGCCTATATGGGATATTTAAAAGCAAAACGCTTTTTTTATTATATGGCAGACAAATCATGCCCGTTTGTATTTCTGCCATCAAATTTATCAATTTCAATGGGCTAGGGGTCACAGAAGGTCACGAGGTCACGAGGTCATGGGGTCACGAGGTCAAACGTGAGAAATGTTGATATTTTATCACGGATGTGTTTTCTTTGATCATTTTTATTCTCAAAGATGCATAATATGTCACACTTTCTCTTCATTATCGATGAGATATCTATCGCCAAAGATACCCTTGTTGTGTGACCTCAAAATACTGCCGTAGGCTATAACTCCGAAACCGTTAGTCGGATCGGGCTAAAACTTGTTCAGGCGTGTTCAGAGCACAAGACTACCCTGTACACCAATTTTGGTCCAAATACAAATTTAGTGGGTGTAAAATTTGAAAATTGTTGGTCGATCTGTCATGCTCACCTGCTCACCTGCTCACACCTGCTCTCTCGAGGGCCTCCATACAGATTTCCAACAGGCGGGCGCTTCATCCGGCTGAGCTTCTGCTCAATCAGCATTCTACCCCGTTTTGGAACGTGATTAAGCCGATTTTTCAGGATCTATTTATGTGTTCCTGAAAGGTGTTCGGGTCAATTATTTAATACAGCGGTATTTTTAGTCGACCAGCAGCATCCCTTGGTGCTAATTCCCTTTGCTTGTGTTTACTTTTGTGTGGATGCAGTTTATACATCCTGCCACACCTAATATCCCTACCAGCCGGTATAATTCATAGTTTGTATTGCGTAGCCCGTACGTTGGTCTTTTAGCCGGCCAGACCACCTGGCCAAATTCGCCACTCAGGACAGTCGTGCCGTTAAGTGGACTCCTTAGCATAGCAGGTATTACGCACGGAAGTGCTGATTTCGATGCTGACGGATAGCCATTTCTTTTCATCTCAGAACGCCTTCTTCGCTGTGTTTCGCGTGATCAGTGACGCCGCATGTGGAGCCATCAATAGCCCAACACTCAGGAAATTGTACGCAGAATTGAGACGCCATAACTGTCGTTTGAACCATTGTAGCGGTTTGAAGCAGGTTTGAGACCGTTGAAACCGTTGAACCGTTGTAGCGGTTTTAAACTCATATATTTAGAAAATATTATTCATGTCACTTAATTTGAAGTGGTCAAGGGTAAAATCAGAGCTCCAATGAGGACGTGTTGAGTTGATTTTTGGTGTGACTTTGGTAGAGCTTGACCTCTAAATACTTTAACCCCAGTATCATGTGTCAAAGCGAGCCCAGCATTCACGGCACGTTCTGGCGCACCGTCTCTTTGCTCTGCTATCACACCACAGCATCCAGAGACTGTTACTGCCGGCTCCGCTGCAATGTAAAGCAAACTGAAGCAACAACAAGCATAGCACATGTACTGCGCATCACAATTCAGATCATCATCATCATAACGTTTATTGCAATCATCTTACAGTTATGTTGGATATTCTCTCAGAGTATCTTGAGGCTTGTTTGCACGTGGCAGAATCCTGCCAGAATCGTAGCAGAATGTTGACAGAATCCTGGCAGACTCCTAGCGCCGGCTGAGCTGGGCAGAACACGACGTCCAGATCAGACATCAAGGCATCCATTTTAGTTGTGGGAAAAATAGCTTAGTCTTTGGTGAAGTGGCTGAAAATTCACGGTTTTCGCTGGTTTTGCCAGCGGGTTTTTGTTATTTTTGTTCGGTTGTTCATCACAGAGTAAAAATATACACATGAATTAGCACGTACAATTTATGTTTGTGTATTAACTTTTTGGTGAATAATCATCGCTCCTCACCAATGCCTTGGTCAAAATAATGTCGAATGGACAAGAACAAGTTGCTTTGCATCATCATTCTACATGTCGACCAGGTGTATCTGCATCATTGATCCATAAGCAGTAATTAATCCGTGTTTGCATTGTAAAAGAAAACAGTGATTTACTTTCGCGAACGGGCGAGCATGCTGTCCAATGTCACACTACCCTTTCTGAGCCTTGCTCCGCCGAAATCTGCCTCATATATGGGTCTGTTCCCGTCGCTCCACTAACCTCCACAAACCTCCACTGGTCGTTCCCGTCGCAAATCCGGTGGATATTTTTCCTCCACCAACCTCCACCAGTGGAGCAAAAGCTCCACCAGCCCAGAAGCAGGGTCCAATTGTGATTTTTCAGTTGAGCTCAATCACGGCGCACTTGCGCCATATATTTGCGCGTAAACAACGTCCTCCATCATACGAATCTCATCTTCGTGCATCATCTGAATACCAGGATCATCCTTCGCAAAGGAAATATGAAATTACTACAACTATGAACTATAATCGAAGTAACAGATGCAGACCACAAACATGTTTTTAGGCCTTTGATCTACGGCATTCGGCCTAAGGGAAGATGTTACTTTACCGGCCGGATCAGCCGCAATTCCCGTGCCCAGAAGTACCGCCGTTCTCCTGGCGCCGACTAAAATCCTACTCGAGCCCGATCGACGAGGTCGGGCAAGTTGAGATGAGGAAAAGTCAGCATCGGGTAGAGAAGCGCCTCGGGGCCGAGGGAGCCCGGCGGGTCCAGACACGAGATTATATGCTGTACGTTAAGAAGGCAGGCCAAACCGCAAAACAGGGGGAGACGATGCTCAACCGAGAGGAAAGAGAGATTGCCTGGTTCATCCCATAGGCGAAAAGGACGTGTGCTCCCCGCAGTCTCTGAGGACACATACATAGCCAGAAATAATAAAAAATTTGGGACTTTGTAAAACAAGGCATACCATGTATATTGTGCGATCATCGGGACAAACATTTGAAAGGCAATTTGGCCAATTTATGATACAGCGCCAAATGCTTCCTTTTTGTCGCGGAATTCACACCGCTATCAGCTGATTTCTCCACCAAGCTCCACCGGTCGTTCCCGTGGGCCAGTCTCAACTAGCCTCCACTAGTCTCCACTGAGTTCCTTCTGGTGGAGCCACGGGAACAGACCCTATGTGTATATATGTGCACACACAAACACACTATATATATATATATATATATATTCGTGTAGTCTGGAAGCAGATAGTTTAATATGCATTGCTTGTTAAAGGTCGCTGCGGCTTTGCTGTTGATTAGTTTCTTTGATGTGGCTTCGATTCTTCTAAAAATGGTATTCTGTTCGAATTCGTACTGATTCAAAATGGTGCCGAAGCTCATAATCAGTGAAAATATCTGGCTTAGAGAACGCATAGTTTATGTCCTCCATGTCGACGTTTCGTCATTTCACATGACATCATCAGGAGCAAGCGCAGATTGTTAACGAAATCACACAGGTAATACGTTTAAGTTACCCCAATCATAGTGAAGGTACAAGAGTCGAAGTCGCGTATATAGAAATCGAATGCGAGTATCGTCTAGTATGCGTAAGCGTTCACTCGCAATAATTAGGTTACCACAGTACAAATCGGTCAGTTCATTTTCGAACACACTGAGAAATACGCGTGCGAAACATATTTGGGTGACATCACACAGCAGAAAAATAACCACAATGTTGGTCGCTATTCACAAGGCCACGCCAAAAACACTCCCTATTTTGGCTTTAGGGTCACAATCGATCACCTTGGCCCCATGGGTGATCCGTCATACAGCGACAGAGTACCTCGCGCATTGACCTGCCGGTTTATAGCCGGGTCTCTTTCGCGTATGTATATGGCCTCTAGTATGTGAAGGCGTCTTGGCTCGTGTGATCTGGCGATGATAGTGGCATTGTCAACCATTTGTCGTCTCGTTACGCGTGTGTCGTGGTGTGTGTTCGTACGCATTTGTGGGCCGCCGATCTGCAAGTGCATGGTGATACGTCTGCTGAGTGAAGTTGTTTTCATTCCAATGTAATTGCTATCTGAGCGGAGCGCACAGTCTCCAATAGTGCATGTGTATTGATAGATTACATTGGACTGTTTCAGCGGTGATTTGTCACAAGACGGATTATTTTGCATAACGAGGGGACGAGTGGTGGGGTTCTTGTAGAAAATGACTAGTTTTTGTTCATCCTCGGGGACAGTAGGCTTACAGTGACTCTTCACAATGTTTCGAAGCACCTTCTCATCCGTCAGGCAAGCAGTGGACATGCTATTTTTGTAGAACAGCTTGTATTTGGTGCACTGTGCACTTATTGTACCATAATTATGAAATGTAATACGTCTAACTTGATGTTTTTTTAGTTGTTGTATAAACAGCGTTCAATTCTGTGGAAGCAAGAAATCGTTTCCATCCCCGCGCTCTTTAATATCAGCACTGCAACCATGGGCGGTTCCAGCACGTCACGACTCGGGACATGCTGGAAACTCGGGTGCCTTCTGGTGAAAAATTATTATCACATCCCAGGGTCGGATGCAAAACTGCTTTCCACAGAGAAGTACGAGAAGAACCGGAGTACTGGTGTTGGTGGTGAGAACTGGCTGGACCAGCTCGACATCCTCGTTCTGGAATTGCAGGGTAAGTATAGCTCATAAGCAGGGGTTCTAGAAGCAAACGCGGCAGTGTAATCCCCCCCCTAATACCGCTAATGATGGCAGCTACGGATATTCCGAATTCAACCAGCCACATGCCGACAGCGGGCCGACAGCAGCATGTTTACTTGGCTTGCATTTACAACTTGCATTATCACACGCACTGGAGAGAGGGGGAGCAAATCCGCCCACTCCTCCGATTTTACGGGTCGATATACAACATGTTTTGTGTGCCTGCATAGAAATGTCCGGCGCGTCGCTTAGAATAAAAAAAAACGAAAATCGGCCGAAAATTTGTGGAGTCAGAGGCCGACGGCCGAGTCAGGAAATTGCATTACTCCAGCTATAATAGGAGCAGAGAGTTTAAGGGCGGAATCCGCCCCGCCCCCCCCCCATCTGCAGTGCGCTTAATTTTCAGAGGGCCTCCAGTGCGCATGTTAAAGTTCAACCGATGTCTTTGTGCTGAAGCTCGTAGCTTTCACCCCAGTTTCATCATTGCCACATTTTTCAGGTCGCGTCGGATCTTCGAGCCCGGTGCCGGGCGCGTGGGCGTCATCGTCTAATCAAGGCGCCTTCGCCGCCCATCTCATCACCTTCTCATCCACATTCCTACTCCCATCCACCAGTGCTCTCACAGCACCACCCCTCACCACCTTCGCCGCCGATGCTCCTGTCGCCGCCACCACCACCACCAACACCACCGCCAACACCAACACCAACACCGCCGCCAACACAAACGCCAACACCAACACCACCGCCAACACCAACACCACCGACAACACCAACACCAACACCGCCGCCAACACCAACACCACCACCAACACCAACACCAACGCCAACGCCTACACCACCACCAACACCAAAGCCAACACCACCGACAACACCAACACCAACACCACCGCCACAGATACAGATACTTTTTACTCTTTTGACCTAGATCTGATAGACATGTGGGGGCAGGAGACCGGCCGGCAGGACGTGCAGTGAGGCAGTGCCGCGAGAGTAGAGGAGAACGAGCGCCTCATGAACCTCCCAGAGTTAGAACTCGCGGAAAACCAGAGAGAGACGAAATTTAAAATTCTTAGGAATATGTTCATGGAGGAGAAGATTCGGTACCTTCAGGCAAAAACTAGGAAACTCGAAAATCTTTAAGTTGCAAGGCGCTCGTTTTCCTCTTCCTCTTCCTCTTCCTTTTCCTCTACTCCTCCTCTTCCTCCTACGCCTCCCCTCCCCTCGTCCTACAACTCGGTTGAGGTATTTGCTTGGTTTGTTGTTGTGCGCGTTGTTGTGTGTGTGCCGGTCAATACACTCATTGACTGGCGCTTTCGTATTTGAAACTCAGAGATGACTTGGAATATTATTTATTGGTAACGTGCGCGTCTGGTAACTCGAGCCATCTAATTTTCGATGGCCCTCGCAATTGCCGCCCGCCGCGCGAGGCCGCGCGCCCGCAGTGTTGCCGGAGCTTCTTCTCCGGCAGGCGCAACGTCCACCGCGCCAGCCGGCACTTCGCCGTTAGCCGCCGGCTCATCAGACAGGGTCTGCGTTGTCCCCGCCGGCGAGACATATGTTTTGCATGATGCCACATGCTCTGTGAAGCACCAACAACTTATGTCCTACCACAATTTTATGTCGTACAACACGCGAGGGCACTGGGCGGGCCCAAACATGGATTTGAGGGCATACCACATATGGTCCATGCTGAAAGGTTAAATAGTTGGTGGGGAAAGCTAGCCGGGAGTGGGGGTGGGGTGATCTCCCAAAAGCATACAACGCTAAATTCCTGGTACCTCTAAGCTACCTTATTGTAAGTATTCAATATGAACTCTACTTAGACTTACGACACTATCTGGACGGCGAAACGAATGTCGTGGACGCGAAGCTGCTTCCCGTCCACGACCGGAAAACGGCGCTTCAGGATGCCGAATAGTTGTTCTACTCGTACCCTCGTCTTGGCATGAGCGTCATTGTACCTGGGAAAATGTGCATTCGTGGTGTGCAATGAAGCAGAACGACGGATAACCACGGATCGGGGCCTTGAAAAAAGGTTTCTCAATTAAGCCGAGTTAAATTGCTTTACGCGGTCATCCTCAGACCATTCGTCCACAAGAGCTCGGGCTGATCCAATCCGCCGTGCCATCCATCCGCCATTCCTTCCATTATGCGAGAGCATTCTTTTAATAATTGGTGGCACGTATAATGTTGGCCTTGGCCGTACCTCTTCTCCACGTCCGTTGTTGGGCGGTCAAATGGCATCATCAGCCATAGCAGGAGGGGGTAGCCGGAATCGCCCAGGATAAGGCCCCTGCCCTGCTAACCGGCCGTTCGGCTGACATCCTGGAAAAAAATATGTAATTTGAAAATATACATTAACCCTTCCCGGTCAGATCCTCACACCCCGTCTCGAGGGGGGTTGATACTAGGGGGCGCTACCGCGGGCCGTTCTTTCCTTATGCGCGGAAAACCTTAGGGTGGGGTGGGAGTGGGGGGCGCATATCACCCCCCCCCCCCCGAGTTAATAGTCAGGACAACTGACTTAAGAGCGCACAACAGAGGTCATGGCAGCAGCACTGAAAACTAGGCGGGTGCAATGACCCGCCCGGTGCACGATAACTACATGATAATGCAATAACAATCAAAAATGCATTCACAGGGGAAAAGGAAGTGCTGTTTAGTGGACCAAAAGCCAGAGGGCTGAGTGTACAACAAAAGGGCTAGGTAGCACTGGCGCTACCCTCCTTAAATGGTAAATATTCCCTGGTGTGAACGGGGACTCTGACCCGTCCTCGGCTACGTCACTGACTTGACACAATACTTCGCTCACAGATTGGGCAGGTCCGAAGTGCGCATTACACGGGAGTCGTGCCAGCGGCCGGGCGCGTGCACCGAGAGGTGCAGCAGCTCACGACCCGGACCACTGACGGCCATGACGTTTAATGATGTCTGATGGTGTCTGTTGATGTAAACGTCATCGTCGGCCACCGGCACAGGTATCCGGATGTGGGTGCCATCCACACAGCCTGAGGACGAAATATGAATGGATGCTCCGATTATACGGTGATGAAAGAGGCCTTTTGACCACAACACCAACCATGGTGTTTCCGGGGGCATGAACTTCAATGGTGCGGTGGCCTTTTCTGCTCTGTTTGTCGACACATGTCGAGAGCCCCCACCCCCACCACCTTGGTGTCCCTCCCCCACCACCACCACCACCATGGTGTCCTCCCCCCCCCTCTTTATGGCCTGCACTGTCCGATCCCGCCCCCTCCCTTAGGAAGACGTTACTTGAGATAAGATGCCACGGGACACTCCGAGTGAGTGGCACCTCGATCAACGTTCGACGTTGGCACTGGTGTCCGTGAAGTTAACCGTTTGGGTGTACTTTTACCTTTATATACCTTTAACGTTTAACATGGGCTTGCCTCTGCAGCGCATGCGCAAATACGCAGGAGGGGCGGGATCCAAATCGGCCACATGTTGTTTACATGTGGCGCCGCCATCTTTTTGGCGCTGGTTGGGTGGGTGTGGGGTCCCGCGTACGCTTTTTGCGCTTTGCTTCTAAATAATTACCTACCTACAACATCCGGAACGCCGGCAATGGCGTGAAATTGTCTCTGAAGCTGCAGACACTGTATCTGTGTTTGCGGCCAGCGGATGGCACTGTGCAGGGTGTTCACGATCAGGAGGCACACTGCGTGCACCGTCCTGCACACAGTGGCCTTGCTGGGGCCGTGCGCATCCCCAACAACCTGATAAAAGGCCCCAGCGGCCAGAAACCTGGAATAGACAAGCGAGCCATCGTTATTGTGTGGAAATAAATGTTTTGTCGTAACTGTTAGTGAATGGCAAGTGGATTTTGGGAAAAAAAACTTGAAAAATCAATTATGACTGACCTCAAGAAGAGGAGTACTTTCTCATGCACCTGTAGTGCATGGCTGCGGGCAGTAGTTGGCCGTAGTGCTGGCCCCAACAGCTGGATGAGGTGCTTTGCCGTTTGGGGCAGAACCCTGAAGCGCATCCTGGGTATGTACAGAGTGATGTGAGAATGCACTTTTAAAAAAACATTGCATACACATAGGTAGGTAGGCACCTACTCATCACATATTTAAGATCCACACTTGTTTGCACATTGTTTAGTGTGAACCTTATTCAAATTGAGATGCACAAAGTTAAACACATGCAAGGTAGATTCTTCTTTAGTCATAATTGAATTTGGTAAGTTTGCAACACATTTGTTAGTTGGATAGAAAGCATATTGTGTAGGTATGTGAAGACTTAATTATGTAGCAAAGCTGCAAATACCGATATTTCATCAGTCTTACTCTGCAGCACCGAAATGAAAATTGGTCTTGCACCGAAAGATTCTCCTCCTGTTGTGCCTATCTGGGGCCACCCCTTCTTCACCCCAAATGCCTAACTCCAGCATGTCCATGACGACAACACTAACAACAATACTTGAACAATAACACTACACTAAGACTAAGTTAACACTAAACCAACAATAAACGACACTAAAACTGGATTAACAACAACAAACAACAACTGGCAAAGCTCAATGACCACTGATGAATCAATTGTCTCCTATGCAGCCCATCTCCTCACACGTCTGTTGCCAAAATCACAATGAAATCACAATGTTACGCTTGTCATGTTGAGCATCATTTGCATGCCGTCATTTCGTTGAAATTCTCCCACCACTAAGGTTTGATGAAACTAGACATGCATTGATTCGTAGTTTTTGAGTCGTGAAATCGTAAAATTGTGTGCGTGTTTTTGAAAGCGTGATTTTTTTTGAAAATCGTAGATTTTTTTTGGGTGAAACTGGAAATCACGTTAAACGCACAAAAAAAGCTGCTGAATCGTGAAATCGTGAAATCGTAACATTGATGAAACTGGGCCCAGGTCAATGAATTCGGCGGGAGATCGTAAAGAGAACGTTTGTGGCACAAACGGCGCGGGTACCTGGTTTAAGTACTTCGCCACGTGATAAGTGGAGAGTGGGATCTGCGAGATTATCGGTCGTAGGGGATAGCCGGTTTTGTGGATCTTTGGATTCCCATACAAATATCCAGGGGCATAATCGCCTGTTGCTTACGTAGCTTCTCACCTTTAATATGCGTGTTAGCCATAGGGATCAGGTCGTTTGCTTTTTTCTTGAGCTTATCTATAAGATTACGTGTTATCATTTGGTACTTGGTATTATCGCTCAAGATTACACTGAGTTTTTCATCATAGTCTGCTTTGTCCATAATTACATACATGGCTGACTTACCAGCTTTGCGGATGCCGATATCCTTGTTCTCCCGTAGTTCTTTCGCCGCGCGTCGCAAGTGGGCGGAAGGGAAGGTTTGGCCATCTTCTCCTTATTTTTTGTCCTTACCGCCAACAGGTGCTCTTGAAAATCAGGATCGATGTCAATCTTCCCTTGCCTCTTCAGCTTTAGGGCGTCTTGGTACAGGATCTCCAACTCGGCTTTCTTTTCTTTGGATGAGGCCACAGGGGAAAAATGAAAATGAACCCCAAGGTTCAGAAGTTCTCTTTGTTCTCGGGTGAGCTGGAGCTGCGACAAGTTGATGTACACATCCTTCTCCTCGGGGAGAGGCACCCACCCCCCATACAGAGTGCATAGTTTCTTCTGTATTCTGTTTGTCGCCACCTGCCGGTGGTGATAGAACTCACGTTCGAGTGCAGCATCTGTCGACGCCCGGAATCTCTCACTGATGTCCAGTTGTGAATATTCAGCCTTTTCATCCTCAAGACGATGTTCAAGCAGGTTTATTATCTTCTCTTTTTGTTCGATCTCGTGTAGCACTAGATTTCTACTGCAATCGTGTGTAATGCCACTCTGCCGCACTGCTTCGTTGTGGACTCTTATATTCATGTAGTTTGGATGCAGTTTAATTAATATGCATTGCTCGTTAAAGGTCACTGCGGCTTTGCTGTTGATTAGTTTCTTTGATGTGGCTTCGATTCTTCTTATAATGGGTTTGTGCTGGCATTCGTGCTGACTCAAAATGGTGCCGAAGCTCATAATCAGTAAAGATATATTAAAGAGCAGGCTTAAAGAACGCATAGTTTGTTTATGTCCTCCATGTCGACGTTTAGTCATTTCACATGACATCATCAGGAACAAGCGAAGATAGTTAACGAAATCACACAGGTAATGCGTTTAAGTTACACCAATCATAGTGAAGGTACAAGGGTCGAAGTCGCGTATATAGAAATCGAATGCGAGTACCGTGTAGTATGCGTAAGCGTTCACTCGCAATAATTAGGTTACCACAGTACATATCGGTCAGTTCATTTTCCAACACACTGAGAAATGCGCGTGGGAAGCATATTTGGGTGACATCACATAGAAGAAAAATAACCATAATGTTGGTCGCTATTCACAAGGCCACGCGAAAAACACTCCCTATTTTGGCTTTAGGGTCACAATCGATCATTTTGGCCCCAGGGGTGATCCGTCATACAGCGACAGAGTACCTCGCGCATTGACCTACCGGTTTATAGCCGGGTCTATTTCGCCTATGTATATGGCCTCTAGTATGTGAAGGCGTCTTGGCTCGTGTGATCTGGCGATGATCGTGGTATTGTCAATAATTTGTTGTCTCGTGACGCATGTGTCTTGGTGTATGTTCGTATGCGTTTGTGGGCCGCCGCTCTGCAAGTGCATTGTGATACGCCTGCAGAGTGAAGTTTTTGTCATCCCAAAGTAATTGCTATCTGAACGGAGCGCACAGTCTCCAATATATGTAATCTATCAATACAAATGCACTATTGGAGACTGTGCGCTCCGCTCAGATAGCAGTTACATTGGAATGAAAACACCCTCACTCAGCAGGCGTATCACCATGCACTTGCAGAGCGGCGGCCCACAAATGCATACGAACACACACCACGACATATGCGTCACGAGACAACAAATGGTTGACAATGCCACTATCATCGCCAGATCACACGAGCCAAGACGCCTTCGCATACTAGAGGCCATATACATACGCGAAAGAGACCCGGCTATAAACCGGCAGGTCAATGCGCGAGGTACTCTGTCGCTGTATGACGGATCACCCTTGGGGCCAAGATGATCGATTGTGACCCTAAAGCCCAAATAGGGAGTGTTTTTGGCGTGACCTTGTGAATAGCGACCAACATTGTGGTTATTTTTCTTCTGTGTGATGTCACCCAAATATGTTTCACACGCGCATTTCTCAGCGTGTTGGAAAATAAACTGACCGATACTGTGGTAACCTAATTATTGCGAGTGAACGCTTACGCGTACTAGACGATACTCGCATTCGATTTCTATATACGCGACTTCGACTCTTGTACCTTCACTATGATTGGTGTAACTTAAACGTATTACCTGTGTGATTTCGTTAACAATCTGCGCTTGTTCCTGATGATGTCATGTGAACTGACGAAACGTCGACATGGAGGACATAAACTATGCGTTCTTTAAGCCAGATATCTTTGCTGATTATTATTCTTTTTTTCTTATTATTATTATTTTTTTTTTTAATTCGATTTGCCACACACAGGAACAGTGCCCCAATTATGGTGGTCCTCATACATACACTCACACACGCCGCCCACCCGTGACACGCTACTTCAGAATGGTAAAATGGTGACTGGCTAAAAACAATACAGTAAAAAATGAACATGTACGATATATAATTATGGCCTGATGAAAGAGGTGAGAATGTTTATGCTAAGATCTCGTACAGATGTGTGACGAAACACTACAATCACCCTACAGCAGTTGCATGTAGGAATGCAAACATAGTGCGTCTGGAGTCCCGAAACATATCCAGTGCTGGCTGTACGGCGGTTAATGCGTTCGCAGCTCGGGGTAAGCGGGAGAACAGGCTGGTTGCAATAGCGTTGACGCGGGCACGGGGCACCGCAAACAGGTCGACGCTTCTGGTCCGACGAGACGCGACGCGGAGCGGAAACCTGCCTAGGAGGAGCGGACTCTCGCAGCGGCCGTTCAGCAGCCCGTGAAAGAACGACAAATCGAGTAGCTCTCTCCTCCCAGACAGTTTCGTTACGTTGTATTTTTGACAGAGTTCATCGTAATTTCCTAGGTTGTACCTGTCACGCCTGGTTCCTGCCAGAAAAGCCAAGAATTTGTGTTGGATGCGCTCCAGCCGATCTAGGTGAGCGCGCGCCGCTCCCGCACACACTACGCTTCCGTACTCGAGTATGGACCTTACGTTGGCGTAGTAGGCCACTACTACAGCTGTCTTGCTGTAGTTGCCTCTAATCCCCTGTAAGCTACGGATTAAGAGGCCCAAGGCTCTATTTCCCCTTATGACGATGGAGTCGATGTGATGCGAAAAAGTTAATTTGGTGTCAAGAATGATGCCGAGATCTCGTACATGTGTTACTAATTCGAGTTGAGCTGATCCAATCTGAAAACGTATAGGCAATGGTTGAGTTTTGAGAGTGACTCGAAAATAAAAGCACTTGTTGGTACACAGGGTCAGTTTCCAGGTTTTGCACCAATTTTCCAGATAATTTAGATCACGCTGTAACCCGATGCAGTCTTCCTGGCCCTTGATTGTACGGAAAATTTTGAGATCGTCACAGTACAGAAGGCAAGACGATTCTAAAACGTTGGGAAGATCGTTGATGAAGGCCAGGAAGAGGCTCGGGCCCAACAGGGAACCCTCTGCAACCCCGCTCAGTACCTGGGACCATCCTGACGTCAAACCGTTGACAAGCACACGTTGGCGTCTGTTCATGAAGTACGATCTAAAAAGTGAGAGAACTGGGCCAGAAATGCCGTACGAATTTTCCAATTTGTGAAGCAGAAGTCGATGATCAACACTTTGAAACGCGGAACTAAAATCAGTATAAATTATATCAAGTTGTTGTTTTTTCTCCAGAGCCGAAGTGGCATACGCCAACAGTTCGCACAGGTTCGTCACACAGGACCTCTTTGACACGAATTCATATGAGCTTCGGCACCGCTTTGAGTCAGCACGAATGCGAACACAAAACCATTATAAGAAGAATCGAAGTCACCTCAAAGAATCTAAACAACAGCAAAGCGGCAGTGACCTTTAACCAGCAATATATATGAGTCCGAATGGATGGAATGGAAACTCGCCTTGGGTGGCTGGCTCGGTGTTTCGGCCTAAGGCGAGTCAGTCAAATCTATGTGGCCCAACAGCCTCCCCAGTGTGTGTCTCATCCCACATATCGCGATGTAAATCCTACCCGCTATACCCGCCATGCCACTGTTCATCACAAGTTACTTTCACCGGTGTACTATATTGGCGCCAGTCAGATGACGGTAACGGTGCTTTCGTTTGCTGTCGATATGGTCTCTGGCAAAGTAGATAAATTGGTAAATATTGTCTGGTTGAGATGGATGCATTATTGCCCCAAGCTAAGCTAAAGTGGCTGGCTCCCAAAGTATCCAGCTGTCTGGTGTTATTCAAGTATCCAGCTGTCAACTAGTGATATCTTCGTCGCCACTCGGCGACAACCCTCTCTCGACACGTTGGTTCCAGAGTAAGCCGCTGTTTCTCAGTATGGGGGGGGGGGTATTCCCGATGTACGTGTTAGCAATTCTTCCCCCAAACTCCAGAAGAACCAGATCAGAGAACCAACTAGTGCTGCCAATCAGGCAGCTGTTCATCGCGTAAGTGCCCAAAAATGGAGCAGTAATATTCATGCATTGTCCCCAAATGCCGATGCCGACGTAAAATGTAACGCTTTAGCAGAAGGAAGACGTCAACGAAGACACCACGCACCACACAGAGGTCAACTGACCTCTGACGACGATCCCGCCTAGCGTCAGTGCAGGTCGATCCACATCTTAGCTCTGCGTCTGTCATCAGTTGTGGCCTCTGATAAAGATCATAGCCCTGGGTGTGGAGGTGGCTGCGCCCGCTTGCAGGATATTGTATATATATATATATATATATATATATATATATATATATATATATATATATATATATATATATATATAAAAATATCATAATAACAATAATAATAATGATAATAAATAACTCCATAATACTCAGCCTTCTCGGACGTTTCGCCATATTTATAATAGCTTCTTCAATGACTGCCATAGTCTTCTCGATACCAGGGTCAAACAATCTTTTCTCACCACACGGAATACGTCTTATCGCATCCCAGGTTGGCAAAATATCCCGTCGACACCCTTGTCTTATTCAAGCCTCCCGTACCTTGCGAAGTTCCCAGTAAGCACGCCCATCTTTGCTCTCTTATCCTGCGATATGTAAACCAATTTTTGTCGACCCTTTCGAGCCCCACTGCCCTCAAATCCTCTCGTTTGTGACCAACCTGCTTCAAGTGACATGTGTTTAAAGTTACCTCCAAGTACTTACGATCACACCTGATGCTGGACAAGTGGTTTTGAATCCAATGATATAAAATATCGTCTGTTTCACCTACGTAGGTTACCATCTGGCCCACCTTGCACCAAATCCCATATACAACATTCGATAACCTGCAACCCATAGTTCGATCGTAGGTACATACTCTCCCCGCTCCTGTTATCTTATCTTATCTTATATTATCTGTTATCTTATCTTACTCTACAAACTGTACAGGCTTTCCCACATTGGCTTACCCTCGGCCGTTCTCCACCTGTTAGCTGCTTCGTTTTTATGTACACCAAGATGTCCTTAAATTAGTGTCCCTTTTATAAAGTAAGGTTTTGAAATTTGCGGATGATTTGAAGATCTTTAGGGCAATAACGGGGCACAATGAGCAGGTTTTGCTGCAGAACGACTTAGACGAGCTTGTGAAGTGGTCCTAAAAATGGCAAATGAAGTTTAATTTTGATAAGTGCAAAGTCATGCATGTAGGTAGGCAGTATATGAAGGCTCCATACTTGATGGGTGGCCAAGTACTATCTGTGACTCAGCAGGAGAAGGACTTATTTTGGTGTTATTTTGAACACAAAATTGGGGGCATCAGAACAGACCAAAGAAGCCAAGAAAAAGGCACTAAGAATGCTTGGGGCAATACAGAGGAATGTGTCATACAAAAGTGAGGAGGTCATCAGGAAGCTTTACTGTGCATATGTCAGGCCACATTCAGAATACTGTGTCCAAGCTTGGTCCCCTAGTTATGAGAAAAATTGTTGGCTTTTAGAGAGAGTACAAAAGAGGGCAACACAAATGGTTAATGGGCAACCTGGCATATAGGCAACCTGGCATATGAGGAAAGATTGAAGAATTTGAATATGTTTTCACTTAGATATAGAAGGCTGAGAGGAGATCTCATCGAGGTTTTTAAATTTGTTCATGGTCAGGGACAGGGATATCTCAGGGAAATGTTTGAATTTAACAGAAATGATGCAATTAGAGGTCATCAATTCAAAATTAAAGTTAATCACAGCAGGACAAGGTTCAGACAGTCTTTCTTCACCAACAGGGTAGTCGAACACTGGAACCAGCTACCAGGAACCATTGTCAGTAGCAACACACTGAACATCTTTAAAAACTGCATAGACAATCATTATAAGAATAGGGGGCTTGTTTTTCTGTATTCCAGGGCGGGCTGATATACAGATTTAGTGGGCAACTGGTTCAGTGTCCAAAAGTGCAACCAAGAAGGGCCCTTGTGGCTCATAGTCGCACTGATCTTTTATGTCTTTATTTCTTTATATAAGAAGTAAAAAATCTTGACATCGTATACTTCCTTCAATTGCTGTGAACGGTCCAAAATGCGTTGTTTCTCTCTTAGAATCTTGTCAATTCCTGGAAGGTAGCTGGTGTGAAAACCACGGGATGCCCTGCTTTGCTTTGGATTGCACTTAAATGACAGCAGATTTTGACAACTCACCATGTTTGCATTTTGCATCCAACTGGCAACTTCGATTTCGGGGTATCCCGTATCACTAAGTGTTTCCTTCAAAGTATCTAGTTGGCGATGAAAGTCAGCCGTCCTACTGCATACGCGTCTCGCTGTCTTCGCCAGTCCTGAGGGTGAGGGGATGACCTGTCTGATATGCAGGGGGTGGTCAGACAAGAAATGTAAATAGGTCTTGGTGTCCGTCGATTTCGAATATATCTATATATATGTACAAATATATATATATATATATATATATATATATATATATATATATATATATATATATATATATCTATATATATATATATATATATATATATATATTTATATATATATATAAATATATATATATATATATATATACATATATATATATATATATATATATATATATATATATATATATATATATATATATATATATATATATATATATATATATATATATATATATATATATATATATATATATATATATATATATATATATATATATATATATATATATATTTATATACATATATATATATATATATATATATATATATATTTATATACATATATATATATATATATATATATATATATATACATCTATATATATATATATATATATATATATATATATATATATATATATATATATATATATATATATTTATATGCATATATATATATATATATATATATTATATATATATATATATATATATATATATATATATATATATATATATATATATATATATATATATATATATATACATCTATATATATATATATATATATATATATATATATTTATATACATATATATATATATATATATATATATATATATATATATATATATATATATATATATATATATATATATATATATATATATATATATCTATATATATATATATATATATATATATATATATATATATATCGATATATATATATATATATATGGATATATATAATTATTTATTTATTTATTCCCGGCACTGTCCAGGGAACCACGGACAGAAAGAGCCGCAGATCGTTATGGTATGCTGTGACCAATATTTCTGTACAGATATTGGCATGTAGGTATTTCAAAATACTTATTTGCTTGTCATGCCTTGATCTTCCGTACTTCAAAATAGCCCAAGCTTTGTACTTTTTGTATGTCTATTCTTAGGTTTTGTGTATTTACAACGTGTGTGGCCATTGTAAATTGGTATGCATGGTTGGCACTAACAAGCATAGCAATTTGTTATATTGTATGGTGCATACTACATGTGGCTGCAGATCGGTGCTAAATATCGGTTCTTCGTTGGTTCGTTAGATATTCGGGCGCTTCGACTTAGCTTTTAGCTTTTAGGGCGACATAAATTGATGGTCATTTAGCGTACATATCTCTGGTTCTTCGTTGGGTGTGATATTTCTAAACGAGTAGAGTAGGGGGTCGAAATTGTCCATGTGAGCATGATGTTGCGCTCAAGCACTTCAAGCTCAATTTTGGCAAATAGCGCTCATAAGTGTATGCTTTCCGCTTATTTTTGGAGACACTCAAAATACGGATAACTATATCAACGATAACGATGACAATGCCCTGTTATCAACAAATAACATTATATAACAGGCCACACATAGGTAATCCCTTTGCCTGGGATTTTGTCACGATATTTTGGTATGCCACAATCCGTAGTGTAAGCATAAACATAATACGTATGCATGAGATACTGTTAGAAATGAAGCATGGGGACTTACTTCATAAACACATCAAGAAGCACAATGTGGATACACTTTTGGAAGGATATCTACTCGGTGTTCAGGAAGTGATATACTCCGCTCTATCTCACAAATCGATCACTGCTGCAGAGACTTTGGTCGAACCCTCGGCGACCGCCTTGTCCAGTTCCAACACTGGTAAGTGGTCGGAAGTGGCCGAAGTTGTGCAAGGTGTTGCGACGGCCCAAGTTTGCGAGGTGGCGGCCCAAGTTGTGGGATGTAACAGAGTT